>JAXCGZ010003480.1:0-11078 GCA_037179515.1 Halocaridina rubra | reverse complement strand
GGCAATGTGTGTGTGTGTGTGTGTGTGTGTGTGTGTGTGTGTGTGTGTGTGTGTGTGTGTGTGTGTGTGTGTGTGTGTGTGTGTGTGTGTGTGTGTGTGTGTGTGTGTGTGTGTGTGTGTGTGTGTGTGTGTGTGTGTGTGGTGTGTGTGTGTGTGTGTGTGTGTGTGTGTGTGTGTGTGTGTGTGTGTGTGTGTGTGTGTGTGTGTGTGTGTGTGTGTGTGTGTGTGTGTGTGTGTGTGTGTGTGTGTGTGTGTGTGTGTGTGTGTGTGTGTGTGTGTGTGTGTGTGTGTGTGTGTGTGTGTGTGTGTGTGTGTGTGTGTGTGTGTGTGTGTGTGTGTGTGTGTGTGTGTGTGTGTGTGTGTGTGTGTGTGTGTGTGTGTGTGTGTGTGTGTGTGTGTGTGTGTGTGTGTGTGTGTGTGTGTGTGTGTGTGTGTGTGTGTGTGTGTGTGTGTGTGTGTGTGTGTGTGTGTGTGTGTGTGTGTGTGTGTGTGTGTGTGTGTGTGTGTGTGTGTGTGTGTGTGTGTGTGTGTGTGTGTGTGTGTGTGTGTGTGTGTGTGTGTGTGTGTGTGTGTGTGTGTGTGTGTGTGTGTGTGTGTGTGTGTGTGTGTGTGTGTGTGTGTGTGTGTGTGTGTGTGTGTGTGTGTGTGTGTGTGTGTGTGTGTGTGTGTGTGTGTGTGTGTGTGTGTGTGTGTGTGTGTGTGTGTGTGTGTGTGTGTGTGTGTGTGTGTGTGTGTGTGTGTGTGTGTGTGATTACCTAATTGTGATTACCTAATTGTGTTTACGGGAAAGAGCCCAAAGCTCGTATCTTCCCGTCTCCTGATCGGTTCCATTTTTAGACTTAGTGATACTTATCATACCTGTCCTTAAAACTATGGATTGAGATAGCATTAACTACCTCCTCGCTTAGCCAATTCCAATTATCAACTACTCTTACACTGAAAAAGTATTTCCTTACATCCTGCAAACAAGTTTTCTTCCGAAGCTTCAAACTATGACCTCTAGTTCTAGAGCCAGCCATATCGAAATATCGATCCCTATCCACTCTATCATAACCATGAAGGAATTTAAAGACTGTCACCATATCCCCCCTTACTCTTCTAGCTTCGAGTGATGGCAAGTCTAATTCCCTCAGCCTCTCATCATAACCGAGATTGCGTATTTCTGGCACCAGTTTAGTGGCATGTCTTTGAACTTTTTCAAGCTTAGCTATGTGCTTTTTCAAGTGCGGATTCCAAAAGGGGGCTGCATATTCGAGTTTTGGCCTCACATAGGTTACATAAATATTTCTGAACATTTCCTTGTCCATGTGCCTGAAGGCTACCCTTACGTTTGATAAGAATGCATATGCTGCCCTTACTACGCCATTTATATGTATTTCTGGAGACAAATCTGCCAGTATGTTTACTCCTAGATCTCTCTCATTTTCTGTCTCTTGAAGTTGTACTCCAGCCACCGAGTAGTCAAGCTTGGGCCTTCTTGCACTTGTACCCATTCTCATTACCTTACATTTTGAGGTATTGAATTTCATTAGCCACTTTTCTGACCACTCATGCAGATTATTTAGATCCTCCTGAAGTTCTCTACCATTGTTCTCGTTTTTTACTTTCTTCACAATCTTTGCATCATCTGCAAACATATTCATGAATGAATTTACACACTCTGGTAGGTCATTTACATATACAAGGAACAAAAGTGGCCCTAAAACTGAACCCTGTGGAACTCCACTACTAACTCTTCTCCATTCAGACACTGAGTGTCTTACTCTAACCCTCTGTTCCCTTCCTTCTAAGTAAGTTTTTATCCATTCCAAGACATTTCCACCTATTCTAGCCATTGATTGCAGCTTCCTAATAAGTCTCCCATGTGGAACAGTGTCAAACGCTTTCTGGAAGTCTAGGAATATGCAATCTGCCCAGCCCTCTCTTTCCTGTAAGATTTGGCTTACCTCATCATAAAATTCTAATAAGTTTGTTACTGTTGATCTTCCTTCTCTGAAGCCATGTTGCCTCACTGACAAAAAGTTGAAGGATTCCAAGTGAAGAGAGATATGTTTCCTTAGTAGTTTCTCCATAAGTTTGCAAACTATGCTGGTCAAGGAAACTGGTCTATAGTTCAGAGCCGTATCCCTCCTTCCCTTTTTGAAGATAGGTATCACATTTGCTTGTTTCCAGCATCTTGGAATCTCCCCCGACTCCAGTGACTCCTTAAATATGATACTTAGTGCCACTGATATTGTGTTTGCGCATTTTTTAAGCACATGAGGGGATATGTCATCAGGACCTGTAGCTTTATGAACATCTAAATCCATCAGCGCTTTGCATACCTCTGTGGCTGTAAGGTTGATGTTCTCTAGTACCGGCCCTTGAGCTTCTATCACTGCAATCTGAGGGGGTGGGGTATTTTCTACTGTAAATACTGACTGAAACTCCTTGTTCAATTCTTTGCAGATCTCTTCGTCCGTCTCAGTGATGCTTCCATCCGCTCTCTTTAGCCTTAAAACCTGTTCTTTTACCTTCAGTTTTCCTCTGATAAAGCTGTGGAAAAGCTTGGGATTTTCTTTAGCCTTCCTGGTGATGTCCCTCTCATAATCTCTCTCTGCCTCTCTCCTTTTACTTAGGTAGTCATTTCTTGCTCTTTTGTAGGTTTGCCAGGCATTTATATTTTTTCTCCTCCTATACCTTTTCCAGCATTTGTCTCTCCACTCCTTAGCTCTTTTACACCCATTATCGAACCATTTCTCTCTGGCATGAATTACACCTACTTTGGTGACAGGTATGCAGCAATCTACTATCTTCCCATATTTCTCACAAAAGATGTCATACATTTCTTGTACAGATTTGTTGTAAAATAAGGTTCTCCAGTCAATAACTGCAAAAAGCTCATTCATTTTGATGTAATCTCCTTTCGGATAGTTCCTCCTCATGTCCTCAGTGCCTCTACTCTCAGGAAGAATGTCTTCAATGATATACTCCATCAACAACACACAGTGGTCACTCTTTCCAATTGGTGGTTCATACTCAATATTTTCAATATCCAACACATTATCTGTGAACACCAGATCAAGTAGTGATGGCTCATCCCCACCCCTGGCTCTTGTTGGTTCCATTACATGTTGGTGTAGGAAATTCCCTTGTACGCAATCTAGGAATCTTGCCCCAAATGAGTCCTCACCACTGTGTGGGTCAAGATTTATCCAATCTATCTCTTTATGATTAAAGTCTCCCATAATCAAAATCCTACATTTTTTCTCCCGCGCCATGTTAACAACTGAGTTTATGACTTCAATCGTACCTATATGACTTTCCTCATAAATTTCAAGCCTATTTTGGTTCCTTGGTGGGTTGTATACAACAGTTATTATAATGCTCTCTGACCCAGTATTTATATGTGTGTGTGTGTGTGTGTGTGTGTGTGTGTGTGTGTGTGTGTGTGTGTGTGTGTGTGTGTGTGTGTGTGTGTGTGTGTGTGTGTGTGTGATTACCTAATTGTGATTACCTAATTGTGTTAACGGGAAAGAGCCCAAAGCTCGTATCTTCCCGTCTCCTGATCGGTTCCATTTTTAGACTTAGTGATACTTATCATACCTGTCCTTAAAACTATGGATTGAGGTAGCATTAACTACCTCCTCGCTTAGCCAATTCCAATTATCAACTACTCTTACACTGAAAAAGTATTTCCTAACATCCTGCAAACAAGTTTTCTTCCGAAGCTTTAAACTATGACCTCTAGTTCTAGAGCCAGCCATATCGAAATATCGATCCCTATCCACTCTATCATAACCATTAAGGAATTTAAAGACTGTCACCATATCCCCCCTTACTCTTCTAGCTTCGAGTGATGGCAAGTCTAATTCCCTCAGCCTCTCATCATAACCGAGATTGCGTATTTCTGGCACCAGTTTCGTGGCATGTCTTTGAACTTTTTCAAGCTTAGCTATGTGCTTTTTCAAGTGCGGATTCCAAAAGGGGGCTGCATATTCGAGTTTTGGCCTCACATAGGTTACATAAATATTTCTGAACATTTCCTTGTCCATGTGCCTGAAGGCTACCCTTACATTTGATAAGAATGCATATGCTGCCCTTACTACGCCATTTATATGTATTTCTGGAGACAAATCTGCCAGTATGTTTACTCCTAGATCTCTCTCATTTTCTGTCTCTTGAAGTTGTACTCCAGCCACCGAGTAGTCAAGCTTGGGCCTTCTTGCACTTGTACCCATTCTCATTACCTTACATTTTGAGGTATTGAATTTCATTGGCCACTTTTCTGACCACTCATGCAGATTATTTAGATCCTCCTGAAGTTCTCTACCATTGTTCTCGTTTTTTACTTTCTTCACAATCTTTGCATCATCTGCAAACATATTCATGAATGAATTTACACACTCTGGTAGGTCATTTACATATACAAGGAACAAAAGTGGCCCTAAAACTGAACCCTGTGGAACTCCACTACTAACTCTTCTCCATTCAGACACTGAGTGTCTTACTCTAACCCTCTGTTCTCTTCCTTCTAAGTAAGTTTTTATCCATTCCAAGACATTTCCACCTATTCTAGCCATTGATTGCAGCTTCCTAATAAGTCTCCCATGTGGAACAGTGTCAAACGCTTTCTGGAAGTCTAGGAATATGCAATCTGCCCAGCCCTCTCTTTCCTGTAAGATTTGGCTTACCTCATCATAAAATTCTAATAAGTTTGTTACTGTTGATCTTCCTTCTCTGAAGCCATGTTGCCTCACTGACAAAAAGTTGAAGGATTCCAAGTGAAGAGAGATATGTTTCCTTAGTAGTTTCTCCATAAGTTTGCAAACTATGCTGGTCAAGGAAACTGGTCTATAGTTCAGAGCCGTATCCCTCCTTCCCTTTTTGAAGATAGGTATCACATTTGCTTGTTTCCAGCATCTTGGAATCTCCCCCGACTCAAGTGACTCCTTAAATATGATACTTAGTGCCAATGATATTGTGTTTGCGTATTTTTTAAGCACATGAGGGGATATGTCATCAGGACCTGTAGCTTTATGAACATCTAAATCCATCAGCGCCTTGCATACCTCTGTGTGTGTGTGTGTGTGTGTGTGTGTGTGTGTGTGTGTGTGTGTGTGTGTGTGTGTGTGTGTGTGTGTGTGTGTGTGTGTGTGTGTGTGTGTGTGTGTGTGTGTGAGTGAGATTACCTAATTGTGTTTACGGGAAAGAGCCCAAAGCTCGTATCTTCCCGTCTCCTGATCGGTTCCATTTTTAGACTTAGTGATACTTATCATACCTGTCTTTAAAACTATGGATTGAGATAGCATTAACTACCTCCTCGCTTAGCGAATTCCAATTATCAACTACTCTTACACTGAAAAAGTATTTCCTTACATCCTGCAAACAAGTTTTCTTACGAAGCTTCAAACTATGACCTCTAGTTCTAGAGCCAGCCATATCGAAATATCGATCCCTATCCACTCTATCATAACCATGAAGGAATTTAAAGACTGTCACCATATCCCCCCTTACTCTTCTAGCTTCAAGTGATGGCAAGTCTAATTCCCTCAGCCTCTCATCATAACCGAGATTGCGTATTTCTGGCACCAGTTTCGTGGCATGTCTTTGAACTTTTTCAAGCTTAGCTATGTGCTTTTTCAAGTGCGGATTCCAAAAGGGGGCTGCATATTCGAGTTTTGGCCTCACATAGGTTACATAAATATTTCTGAACATTTCCTTGTCCATGTGCCTGAAGGCTACCCTTACATTTGATAAGAATGCATATGCTGCCCTTACTACGCCATTTATATGTATTTCTGGAGACAAATCTGCCAGTATGTTTACTCCTAGATCTCTCTCATTTTCTGTCTCTTGAAGTTGTACTCCAGCCACCGAGTAGTCAAGCTTGGGCCTTCTTGCACTTGTACCCATTCTCATTACCTTACATTTTGAGGTATTGAATTTCATTAGCCACTTTTCTGACCACTCATGCAGATTATTTAGATCCTCCTGAAGTTCTCTACCATTGTTCTCGTTTTTTACTTTCTTCACAATCTTTGCATCATCTGCAAACATATTCATGAATGAATTTACACACTCTGGTAGGTCATTTACATACACAAGGAACTAAAGTGGCCCTAAAACTGAACCCTGTGGAACTCCACTACTAACTCTTCTCCATTCAGACACTGAGTGTCTTACTCTAACCCTCTGTTCCCTTCCTTCTAAGTAAGTTTTTATCCATTCCAAGACATTTCCACCTATTCTAGCCATTGATTGCAGCTTCCTAATAAGTCTCCCATGTGGAACAGTGTCAAACGCTTTCTGGAAGTCTAGGAATATGCAATCTGCCCAGCCCTCTCTTTCCTGTAAGATTTGGCTTACCTCATCATAAAATTCTAATAAGTTTGTTACTGTTGATCTTCCTTCTCTGAAGCCATGTTGCCTCACTGACAAAAAGTTGAAGGATTCCAAGTGAAGAGAGATATGTTTCCTTAGTAGTTTCTCCATAAGTTTGCAAACTATGCTGGTCAAGGAAACTGGTCTATAGTTCAGAGCCGTATCCCTCCTTCCCTTTTTGAAGATAGGTATCACATTTGCTTGTTTCCAGCATCTTGGAATCTCCCCCGACTCCAGTGACTCCTTAAATATAATACTTAGTGCCACTGATATTGTGTTTGCGCATTTTTTAAGCACATGAGGGGATATGTCATCAGGACCTGTAGCTTTATGAACATCTAAATCCATCAGCGCCTTGCATACCTCTGTGTGTGTGTGTGTGTGTGTGTGTGTGTGTGTGTGTGTGTGTGTGTGTGTGTGTGTGTGTGTGTGTGTGTGTGTGTGTGTGTGTGTGTGTGTGTGATTACCTAATTGTGATTACCTAATTGTGTTTACGGGAAAGAGCCCAAAGCTCGTATCTTCCCGTCTCCTGATCGGTTCCATTTTTAGACTTAGTGATACTTATCATACCTGTCCTTAAAACTATGGATTGAGATAGCATTAACTACCTCCTCGCTTAGCCAATTCCAATTATCAACTACTCTTACACTGAAAAAGTATTTCCTTACATCCTGCAAACAAGTTTTCTTCCGAAGCTTCAAACTATGACCTCTAGTTCTAGAGCCAGCCATATCGAAATATCGATCCCTATCCACTCTATCATAACCATGAAGGAATTTAAAGACTGTCACCATATCCCCCCTTACTCTTCTAGCTTCGAGTGATGGCAAGTCTAATTCCCTCAGCCTCTCATCATAACCGAGATTGCGTATTTCTGGCACCAGTTTAGTGGCATGTCTTTGAACTTTTTCAAGCTTAGCTATGTGCTTTTTCAAGTGCGGATTCCAAAAGGGGGCTGCATATTCGAGTTTTGGCCTCACATAGGTTACATAAATATTTCTGAACATTTCCTTGTCCATGTGCCTGAAGGCTACCCTTACGTTTGATAAGAATGCATATGCTGCCCTTACTACGCCATTTATATGTATTTCTGGAGACAAATCTGCCAGTATGTTTACTCCTAGATCTCTCTCATTTTCTGTCTCTTGAAGTTGTACTCCAGCCACCGAGTAGTCAAGCTTGGGCCTTCTTGCACTTGTACCCATTCTCATTACCTTACATTTTGAGGTATTGAATTTCATTAGCCACTTTTCTGACCACTCATGCAGATTATTTAGATCCTCCTGAAGTTCTCTACCATTGTTCTCGTTTTTTACTTTCTTCACAATCTTTGCATCATCTGCAAACATATTCATGAATGAATTTACACACTCTGGTAGGTCATTTACATATACAAGGAACAAAAGTGGCCCTAAAACTGAACCCTGTGGAACTCCACTACTAACTCTTCTCCATTCAGACACTGAGTGTCTTACTCTAACCCTCTGTTCCCTTCCTTCTAAGTAAGTTTTTATCCATTCCAAGACATTTCCACCTATTCTAGCCATTGATTGCAGCTTCCTAATAAGTCTCCCATGTGGAACAGTGTCAAACGCTTTCTGGAAGTCTAGGAATATGCAATCTGCCCAGCCCTCTCTTTCCTGTAAGATTTGGCTTACCTCATCATAAAATTCTAATAAGTTTGTTACTGTTGATCTTCCTTCTCTGAAGCCATGTTGCCTCACTGACAAAAAGTTGAAGGATTCCAAGTGAAGAGAGATATGTTTCCTTAGTAGTTTCTCCATAAGTTTGCAAACTATGCTGGTCAAGGAAACTGGTCTATAGTTCAGAGCCGTATCCCTCCTTCCCTTTTTGAAGATAGGTATCACATTTGCTTGTTTCCAGCATCTTGGAATCTCCCCCGACTCCAGTGACTCCTTAAATATGATACTTAGTGCCACTGATATTGTGTTTGCGCATTTTTTAAGCACATGAGGGGATATGTCATCAGGACCTGTAGCTTTATGAACATCTAAATCCATCAGCGCTTTGCATACCTCTGTGGCTGTAAGGTTGATGTTCTCTAGTACCGGCCCTTGAGCTTCTATCACTGCAATCTGAGGGGGTGGGGTATTTTCTACTGTAAATACTGACTGAAACTCCTTGTTCAATTCTTTGCAGATCTCTTCGTCCGTCTCAGTGATGCTTCCATCCGCTCTCTTTAGCCTTAAAACCTGTTCTTTTACCTTCAGTTTTCCTCTGATAAAGCTGTGGAAAAGCTTGGGATTTTCTTTAGCCTTCCTGGTGATGTCCCTCTCATAATCTCTCTCTGCCTCTCTCCTTTTACTTAGGTAGTCATTTCTTGCTCTTTTGTAGGTTTGCCAGGCATTTATATTTTTTCTCCTCCTATACCTTTTCCAGCATTTGTCTCTCCACTCCTTAGCTCTTTTACACCCATTATCGAACCATTTCTCTCTGGCATGAATTACACCTACTTTGGTGACAGGTATGCAGCAATCTACTATCTTCCCATATTTCTCACAAAAGATGTCATACATTTCTTGTACAGATTTGTTGTAAAATAAGGTTCTCCAGTCAATAACTGCAAAAAGCTCATTCATTTTGATGTAATCTCCTTTCGGATAGTTCCTCCTCATGTCCTCAGTGCCTCTACTCTCAGGAAGAATGTCTTCAATGATATACTCCATCAACAACACACAGTGGTCACTCTTTCCAATTGGTGGTTCATACTCAATATTTTCAATATCCAACACATTATCTGTGAACACCAGATCAAGTAGTGATGGCTCATCCCCACCCCTGGCTCTTGTTGGTTCCATTACATGTTGGTGTAGGAAATTCCCTTGTACGCAATCTAGGAATCTTGCCCCAAATGAGTCCTCACCACTGTGTGGGTCAAGATTTATCCAATCTATCTCTTTATGATTAAAGTCTCCCATAATCAAAATCCTACATTTTTTCTCCCGCGCCATGTTAACAACTGAGTTTATGACTTCAATCGTACCTATATGACTTTCCTCATAAATTTCAAGCCTATTTTGGTTCCTTGGTGGGTTGTATACAACAGTTATTATAATGCTCTCTGACCCAGTATTTATATGTGTGTGTGTGTGTGTGTGTGTGTGTGTGTGTGTGTGTGTGTGATTACCTAATTGTGATTACCTAATTGTGTTTACGGGAAAGAGCCCAAAGCTCGTATCTTCCCGTCTCCTGATCGGTTCCATTTTTAGACTTAGTGATACTTATCATACCTGTCCTTAAAACTATGGATTGAGGTAGCATTAACTACCTCCTCGCTTAGCGAATTCCAATTATCAACTACTCTTACACTGAAAAAGTATTTCCTAACATCCTGCAAACAAGTTTTCTTCCGAAGCTTTAAACTATGACCTCTAGTTCTAGAGCCAGCCATATCGAAATATCGATCCCTATCCACTCTATCATAACCATTAAGGAATTTAAAGACTGTCACCATATCCCCCCTTACTCTTCTAGCTTCGAGTGATGGCAAGTCTAATTCCCTCAGCCTCTCATCATAACCGAGATTGCGTATTTCTGGCACCAGTTTCGTGGCATGTCTTTGAACTTTTTCAAGCTTAGCTATGTGCTTTTTCAAGTGCGGATTCCAAAAGGGGGCTGCATATTCGAGTTTTGGCCTCACATAGGTTACATAAATATTTCTGAACATTTCCTTGTCCATGTGCCTGAAGGCTACCCTTACATTTGATAAGAATGCATATGCTGCCCTTACTACGCCATTTATATGTATTTCTGGAGACAAATCTGCCAGTATGTTTACTCCTAGATCTCTCTCATTTTCTGTCTCTTGAAGTTGTACTCCAGCCACCGAGTAGTCAAGCTTGGGCCTTCTTGCACTTGTACCCATTCTCATTACCTTACATTTTGAGGTATTGAATTTCATTAGCCACTTTTCTGACCACTCATGCAGATTATTTAGATCCTCCTGAAGTTCTCTACCATTGTTCTCGTTTTTTACTTTCTTCACAATCTTTGCATCATCTGCAAACATATTCATGAATGAATTTACACACTCTGGTAGGTCATTTACATATACAAGGAACAAAAGTGGCCCTAAAACTGAACCCTGTGGAACTCCACTACTAACTCTTCTCCATTCAGACACTGAGTGTCTTACTCTAACCCTCTGTTCCCTTCCTTCTAAGTAAGTTTTTATCCATTCCAAGACATTTCCACCTATTCTAGCCATTGATTGCAGCTTCCTAATAAGTCTCCCATGTGGAACAGTGTCAAACGCTTTCTGGAAGTCTAGGAATATGCAATCTGCCCAGCCCTCTCTTTCCTGTAAGATTTGGCTTACCTCATCATAAAATTCTAATAAGTTTGTTACTGTTGATCTTCCTTCTCTGAAGCCATGTTGCCTCACTGACAAAAAGTTGAAGGATTCCAAGTGAAGAGAGATATGTTTCCTTAGTAGTTTCTCCATAAGTTTGCAAACTATGCTGGTCAAGGAAACTGGTCTATAGTTCAGAGCCGTATCCCTCCTTCCCTTTTTGAAGATAGGTATCACATTTGCTTGTTTCCAGCATCTTGGAATCTCCCCCGACTCCAGTGACTCCTTAAATATGATACTTAGTGCCAATGATATTGTGTTTGCGTATTTTTTAAGCACATGAGGGGATATGTCATCAGGACCTGTAGCTTTATGAACATCTAAATCCATCAGCGCCTTGCAT
>JAXCGZ010003479.1:5000-11123 GCA_037179515.1 Halocaridina rubra | reverse complement strand
CGGAAAAGTTTGCGAAAGTCAAATATTCAAAAGATTCATGAAGAAGAAATTTGACTCTTATTCACTTCTGTTCAAAAGGCTTCTGACAGTTCTAAATATCTTTCTTTATATCACCTAAATATAAATCGAGAAAGATAGGTCAAGATTCAGAAAAAGAAAGATTAAATATAAAGATTTCTGGAATGAGAGAGAAAAGATTGGATAATTCTTAGAAATACCCATTAAGATTGTGAATTAGGTAAGAGTCAGAGTAGAGAAAGGTTATATTTTTCAAGGAATTCAAGGATAAATGTACAAGGTTATATGAAACAGTATGAATAGGGTCAGCTACGTCCTCTAAGCCACTTAAGTGTATTTGGATCTGACAAGTTATAAGATATCATATATTACTTTTCTCAAACTTCCAAGAAAGCAAAAAAGACCTAAGTCTCGTCTTAGAGTAGACAAGCATCTTCAAACTAATTCCTGGAAAAAAAGAGAGAATTGTAGACACTCTAAGCCACTTAAGTGTATGTGAGTTTGACAAGTTAATAAGATATCATATATTACTTTTCTCAAACTTCCAAGAAAGGAAAAAACTAAGTCTTATCTGAGAATAGACAAGCATCTTCAAACTAATTCCTGGAAATAAAAAGAGAGAATTGTAGACACTCTAAGCCACTTAAGTGTATGTGAGTTTGACAAGTTAATAAGATATCATATATTACTTTTCTCAAACTTCCAAGAAAGGAAAAAACTAAGTCTTATCTGAGAATAGACAAGCATCTTCAAACTAATTCCTGGAAATAAAAAGAGAGAATTGTAGACACTCTAAGCCACTTAAGTGTATTTGAGTCTGACAAGTTAATAAGATATCATATATTTCTTTTCTCAAACTTCCAAGAAAGGAAAAAACTAAGTCTCGTCTTAGAGTAGACAAGCATCTTCAAACTAACTCAAGGGAAAAAAAAGAAGAGAATTGTAGACAGCCTGAAGCAGTCGCTATAGCGTAACCATACATTCACTTGGAGCCTCTCGACTATGCAAATAAAAATGTTCAAAGAGAAAGTAATTTGTTAATGAGAGTGGGTTTACTTTTGGCAACATTCAGAGCATGAGGGGACACGTGGAAGAACACACCATTTGCAAAAGACCACAACATTAGTCAAGTTTTTCCCCTTTAAGTCATTTGGGTTGAAAGCAATATTTGGAGCATGAGGGAACACGTGGAAGACCACACCATTTGCAAATAGACCACAACATTAGTCAAGTTTTTCCCCTTTAAGTCATTTGGGTTGCAAGCAATATTTGGAGCATGAGGGGACACGTGGAAGACCACACCATTTGCAAAAGACCACAACATTAGTCAAGTTTTTCCCCTTTAAGTCATTTGGGTTGCAAGCAATATTTGGAGCATGAGGGGACACGTGGAAGAACACACCATTTGCAAATAACCACCGCATTAGCTCAAGTTTCCCCCCTCTAATTAAGTCATTTGGGTTGAAAGCAATATTTGCTGAGTCTTGCCTTCTAAAGACTTGTTTTGTCATACTCTAATTTCTCTATTTTTGAAGCAGATCTGCATGACAGGTAGGTATATTCTATTCTAATTTCGTGTCTACTTTTATTCATTTCCAAAGCTGTACTCAATTACGTCAGCGGAGTTGCAGAGAGTTAGGAGACGAGACGTCAAGACCATTGGCTTCAAACATCAGCACAACATCCTATTCATGACTATGCTAAAATTTTAATATTCATCAACATGAGTGCCTAGTATCAAATGGATCGAGCCAGACGACTTGAAGAGGAGTAAAAATGATGAATATCAGACAATTTCTAAAATATCCTAAGTTCTTTTTGTTGCTTAGACACTCTAACCAAAGCAATTCTCCTTATATACCAAGATTATAATCAGTTCTCTGTCAAACCACGTGTTTAAAAGAGGTGGCCATTATAATTTACCACTGCATTTTCCGGCCTAGGTATTTGTAGGCCTAAGTTAAATACCCTTCCAGAGACCTAAGTAAAAAAAACACAAGCAAATAATTATAAAATTTCGTTGCTTTCCAGCTGATGCAAATCTAATAAATAGGCCATGCTGTAAGAAGAATAAAAGCCCCATATTTGCATATCCAAAAGAAAATATTCGCTTACTCAAATACTGAATTATCTGTCTAAACAACACCACAGTTACACGCAAGCTGAGACAATAAAAAAATAATGAACATTTCTAATTTAAGCACTTATCATCAGCCTGCGTGAAACGCTGGATTCAACAACTGGAACAACGGATCAAAGAAGTGCATCACTGTGACGAGCAAGTAGACTACTGGAAAGAAAGAATCCGGGTCTGGAACAAAGAACCTGGAAAAATCCTATATACTGAACGAATCACCACTGGAAAGAAAGAAGACCGGGTCTGGAACAGAGGACCTGGAAAAGTCCCATATACTGAACGAATCACCACTGGAAAGAAAGAATCCGGGTCTGGCACATAGAACCTGGAAAAATCCCATATACTGAACGAATCACCACTGAAAAGAAGTCCGGGTCTGGTACAGAGAACCTGGAAATCTTCCATATACTGAACGAATCACCACTGGAAAGAAGTCCGGGTCTGGAACAGAGAACCTGGACAAATTATATATACTGAACGAATCACCACTGGAAAGAAGTCCGGGTCTGGAAGAGAGAAATTGGAAAATCCTATATACTGAACGAATTCTCCACTGGAAAGAAGTCCAAATCTGGAACAAAGAACCTGGAAAATCCTATATACTGAACGAATCACCACTGGAAAGAAGTCCGGGTCTGGAACAAAGAACCTGGAAATCTTCCATGTACTGAACGAATCCATGTCAAAAGACATAGAGGAGAAAAGAAACAATTCTGTTATGTGAAGTGAATGGTGAATCATATTCAAGTTTAGAAATTATAATGACACAGGGATAGCGTTGACATCAACCGACATTAAAGCCGGTTTTACGTCACGGACTCCCCTTTTCTACCAAGGGCTGGGACGGTTGCCTTCTTGCGAAGGACTTGTTTGGCAGATGTAATCGTTACCCTGAGTGCATGTCCTTGCTAACCTCAGACCGTGACGGGCGTGCGTACCCTCGACCTGAAGCCTCAGAGTCGCGGACGCTACCGCTTGAGCGACGGTGACTACAATAATAATAATAATAATAATAATAATAATAATAATAACTAATAATAATAATAATAATAATAATAATAATAACAACACCTACAAATTATCAAACTATCAGTGATTTAAGAAATCTGAAGAAGAGGCGAAGAGTTATGGCATGACCATCGTGTCTGGAACCCGTTTGAAACAGAGACAGATAGAGAGCTTTTTCATGGTTTCTTAAACGGAACAACTCTGTCATAACAGAAGCTAAAGAGAAAGTAATGATGAAGCAGATTATCAAGACAGAATGGGAAGCAATGCACTCAACGTGAGACACAACAACAAACGTCTACACGCACACACACACGCACACACGCACGCACGCACGCACACACACACATACACTATAATGAACGTAACTTGAAGAAATCTTATGATTTAAATCATAAGATTTTATGTTTTTTAAACACATAATACAAGATAAACAACTGAGGTAGGATACTAAAAAACACATCACACGAAAAGTCCATAAACACTATTTCTAAAAATGAAAATATTTTTTATAAAAAGAAAAAATTATTAATTGTTGGAACACCCATATATTCCCAAGTATATAAAAACATGCCTATCCCGTACGGGATCCTAGCCATACACAGAACAGTACGAGAGAAAAAGAAAAGCACAAAAAGTAAGACTTGAACAGAGACAGAACTACAGAATGTGTAAGAAAAAAAATCCAAGAGCAGCCAGGACTGGGAAAACCCAATACTGATAACGGGGCAGAAGACGAGACTGCCAGATATTAACCTTATGAGAGGAAGCAGACGGGACGAAGTCTCCTGTCCACTAACTCTGCTCAACAAGCTAAGGTGAAGAACCTAAAGTTATTTCAGAATTTCCATAAATACACAAAACCTATGGTGTCACTTTCGGTGTAACTAAAAAAAAAAGAAGTAAAAAAAAAAATAAGAATATGGATACAGGTGAACTAAGATACTTCTTAGAACAATCTTCCATTAGGCCTATGCTGGATTGGAGCCTTGGAGCTAGCCCCAAGAAGTTATGATAAAAGGCATGCTGATGGCTAGATAAGGCTATGGTAACTGGTTTAATAGGATGGAGGATGGGGTAAGGCAAGGCTAGTTCTATACAGGGATAGACATAAATGTCATTGAGAGATCTCAGATACTGGATGAAAATCACCTAAACATAAGTCTCTTGAAATATATTCAACTAGACATGTATGTTTTTAACAATACAAACGAAAATAATTTTAATATACTGTAATGGGCAAAATACATATTCATAGCTCAACTAAGAATTCCTTTAAAAAAAAAACACACACACACACACAGGACATAAACAACAACAACTCCAAACGTTTTCACATAGCTCCAAACGTTTTTTTTACTGAGGTTAGTAAGGGCATACACTCAGGGTAACGATTACATCTACCAAAACAAGTCCTTCGCATGTAGGCAACCGTCCTAGCCCTTAGTAAAAAAAGGGAGTCCGTAACGTAAAACCCGAACAAACATTCAGCTAATAGTATTAACTAAATATTTACCATGTTTTTAACTCCGTCCCATGAGGGTTCAGCATTTCAAACAGTTACAAGGTGTCCTGGAGTGGGCCAACTTATGCTCCAAAGGGAGTCGTGACGTAAAACCGAAACCAAACTATCATCATGTAATATCCATGAAATTCCCCAAATTGCATCACCCGTTCTCTAACCACAAGCTGTCCATTGACATTTCAAATCTGGCATCTTGAGCTAATTTCGGTCACATGTGGCACTGTGTCGTTACGTTCCTATGGCTTTTTTTTTAGCCATGCATGGCTGCATAAACAAATGATCCTCTTTTACCTCAGAGAGAGAGAGAGAGAAGTGACGCCACACTTTGGAAAGGCTAAAGATTTCGAAATTAGCACAGCGCTGTTTTTTTTTTTTTTTTTTAACTGGAGTTTTCGTCACTTTTTGCTATACAATCCAAAGGTTATCATCGGCAGGCCGTAACCACTAATCGGCTTCTATGAATAATACAAAAAAAAAAAACTCAATTTACTGATTTGCAAACGAGTTGTAGTCACCGTGGCTCAAGCGGTAGCGTCCGGGACTCTGAGGCGTCAGGTCGAGGGTTCGCGCCCAGTCACGGTCTGAGGTTACCAAGGGCATGCACTCAGGGTAACGATTACATCTGCCAAAACAAGTCCTTCGCAAGAAGGCAACCGTCCTAGCCCTTGGTAGAAAAGGGTGTCCGTGGCGTAAAACCGGAACTGATTTGCAGACGAGTGTAACTGGGTCATATACTACAATAGCTTACAAAACTCAAAATCTCACCTTACATTATTATGGATAAAACATAATTAAATTATTCTATGATAAAATGCTAATGAAATATCTATATTCAATATATCTATGCTATACTAGCTTTTTTTGCTAAACCTTTATTTCCATTATACAATGGGTATTCGTCAGCCGGGGCAAGCCCCAGCCCCCCACTGTGGTGTCCAACCACAGCAGTAACCTTGCCAGTAAACAGGTTAAATTCTCGGTCTTGGATGGCAACCGATCTCTTGACCTCGTGAATGCGAAGCCAGCGCGTTATCACTGTAATAGCCAGGTCTTAATGCTATACAACAATTTAAGTAAGATGGTACTCACAAAGACAAAAACCCATTCTTACTAAATTTATCCAGACAACCACAAAACGAGGAAAGGTCTCTTAAAATTTAATATTCTTGACACATATCTTGCAAGAAGGATTAATCAATCTGACCACCACAAATTAAGACCAAACGAGGCTTCCTAGCAGTTAAGACGACCATTTCTGAAAGTCTCTGGAACAATCTTTTTTTTAAAGCAAATGGTTGCGTCACAGTCTGCTTGCTTAACGCATATATTAACAAGTTCCTTCTCTTTACAATCGCGGTAGACCATAAGCAAGTCGCCTGATTCCAGATATGTGAAGCAAGATTGTAAATATCTGCATGAGTTAAGTATTCATTCC
>JAXCGZ010003479.1:0-2500 GCA_037179515.1 Halocaridina rubra | reverse complement strand
TCTATCTCTCTCTCTCTCCCTCCCCTCCCTCCCACTCTCTCTCTCTCTCTCTCCATCCATCCATCTATCCCCTCTCTCTCTCTCTCTCTCTCTCTCTCTCTCTCTCTCTCTCTCTCTCTCTCTCTCTCAATTATGCCAGTTAGCACTGGTTAAACGATAAGCTGTACCTTACCAGTCTGGCACCGAAGAGAGAGTTGAACTTTGGTCGTTTTGGATGACATCCAAGAGTTTTGTCCATTGAGAATCCGAAAGATGGTCTAATAAAGGATTACTTACTTGGATAATTGAAACTCGAAATGACAGTACTAACGGGTCTTCCATAATGGAGGGTTCTTATACTTATAATTTTTTTTTATGATTATGACACCAGGACAGGCCAAAAAAAAAAAAAATCTACCCTCATCAGCCCATTGCTAATTGGCAATTTAGATAAATAATGAAAAAAAGAAATTTTAAATCATTATTTTTCATTTATTATAATTTATTTATTATTAACTTATTTATTTTAATCATTATTATCTCATGTATACATATGTAGTCACCGTGGCTCAGGCGGTAGCGTCCGCGACTCTGAGGCGTCAGGTCGAGGATTCGCGCCCCGTCACGGTCTGAGGTTAGCAAGGGCATGCACTCAGGGTTACAATTACATCTGCCAAAACAAGTCCTTCGGAAGAAGGCAACCGTCCTAACCCTTGGTTGAAAAGGGAGTCCATGACGTAAAACCGGAACAACAAACATTATTAGTCAAGAAAAAGGTTTGATTAAATAATAATTAAATATAACTCTACTTAACATCACCAAACTATGGACAAGGAATAGGTTAGATCAGCTTAGTTTATAAAGAGGGTTCGCACCCCGTCACGGTCTGAGGTTAGCAAGGGTATGCATTCAGGGTAAGGATTACATCTGCCAAAACAAGTCCTTCGCAAGAAGGCAACCGTCCTAGCCCTTGGTAGAAAAGGGAGTCCGTGACGTAAAACCGGAACAAGAAGAACATAAACAAAAGAATTAAAAAAAAAACAATTAACAAGAAATGCAAAAAAATAAAACCATGAATAAATGCCAGTTACCGATGGAAAATAATTGTATTTGCAATTAATTTAAAAAACTCATCTTTACCGATGGAAAATAATTGTATTAAATAATTGTATTAAATAACTGTATTAAAGAATTGTATTAAAGAATTGTATTAAGTAATTGTATTAAATAATTGTATTAAACAACTGTATTAAATAATTGTATTAAATAATTGTATTAAACAGCTGATTAAAAAAAAATTCCTCCCTCAAAATTCCTCGTTGTATGGCATGCAACTGACATTTCCAGAACGGGTGAGGGAAGTGTCTTTAGAATTAGAGAGGTGGGGGGGGCGGTATCCCCCTCCCTGTAGACAACGTCGTTGCGAAAGTGATAGCTACGGAATGCAGGGGGGGGGGTGTAGAGGGGGAAAGGGGGAGGAGGAAGAGAGGCAAGAGGAGGGAGAAAAAGAGAAAATGATCCGATGTAAATGAGTTAGTAGTAGTAGTAGTAGTAGTAGTAGTAGCAATGATACTACTACTACTACTACTACTACTACTACTACGACGACGACGACGACGTAGTAGTAGTAGTAGTAGTAGTAGTAGTAGTAGTAGTAGTAGTAGTAGCAATGATAGTAGTAGTAGTAGTAGTATTAGTAGTAGTAGTAGTAGTAATGCTTAAGTTGTAGAAGTAGTAATAATAATAGTATTATTAATTAGTAGTAGTAGTAGTAGTAGTAGTAGCAACATTAGTAGTAGTAGAAGTAATGTTGAAGTTGTAGAAGTAGTAATAATAATAGTATTATTAATTTGAACTTTCAAACCAATATAACAACATTCCTTAACAAAAAAGAACCTTCTTCCTCTAGTATGAACGAGTACGTGTTTGTGTATGTATATACGTACATACATTCACCCTTACGTGTGCGTTTATAAGTATACGAACTTACACATGAACAAAGTGCCAATATCGGAAGAGGTTAAGTTGGCCAAGTAGACTGGATTAAAAAATCTGTATCATTGTTACTACTACAGTTGCTTCTACTACTATCATGGATGATAATAATAATAATAATAATAATAATAATAATAATAATAATAATAATAATAATAATAATAATAATAATAATAAAATTTATGCATATTTCTGAATAAATGACATTCTGACAGCTCAAAGATTATTATTATTGTTATTATTATTAATATTATTATTATTAATATTGTTATTATTATTATTATCATCATTATTGTTATTAATATTATTATTATTATTATTATTGTTGTTGTTGATGTCAAGCTACACAAGTACTCCTATAGATAGACAAATATTTAGATAGAAAGATATATAGATCGACAAACAAATAGATAACCAGATAGATAGATAGATAGAGACAGATAGATAGACAGATAAGAGATAGAGAAAAAAATCCTACAGCCCACATCCTTTTAGTCATAGCCATCACCGTCCACTGTTTCATCAC
>JAXCGZ010003478.1:0-11160 GCA_037179515.1 Halocaridina rubra | reverse complement strand
ATATAATTATGTGTGTGAAACCGGAACAGGCAAAAATATTGCTCTCATCAATAAAGACCTTGGTACTAAAAGGAAAACAAGAAGACGAAGGAAAATAAAAAGTCTTAGTACAAAGTAGAGATGAGAAAATTATACACAATATGAAAAGGGCAGGTTGATAGAATATTCGAAGTACTACGGACCTAGATATATAGTAGGATTAGGCCCTGAGGTGACGATAGATCTGTTTCTATGAAGGAAGATAGGTAATAAGAATTACGAAAGACAGAAGAGAGCAGAGAGTTCTAGTCAAGAGGTGGATGGGAATAATCAGTCATTTCACCAAATGATCTGCAAGCTATAAATCCCTTCACATGACCTGTGAAACTAGGCCGCTTGGCGAGTTTTACATGGCCTCGGTAGTGGAGAAGGGATGCAACCAGTATCTATCCGTCATCTCCAAAGTATGCTCTAGTTCGACTTGTTTCTGAGAAGGGTGAGCTCTCTATTCCTTCAAACTACTGACCTATTGCCCTAACCTCTTCTAAGCTGTTTACTGGCAGGTTACTGCTGAGGCTAGGCACCACAGTGGAGGGTTGGGGCTTGCCCTCGGCTGACGAATACCCATTGAATAATGGAAGTAAAGATTTATTATTATTATTATTATTATTATTATTATTATTATTATTATTATTATTATTATTATTATTATTATTATTATTATTATTATTATTATTATTATTTTTATTATTATTATTATTATTCTTGTAATTATTATTATTATTATTATTATTATTATTATTATTATTATTATTATTATTATTATTATTATTCATTATTATTATTATTATTATTATAATTATTATTATTACTATTATTATTATTATTATTACTATTATTATCATCATCATTATTATTATTATTATTATTATTATTATTATTATTATTATTATTATTATTATTATTATTATTATTATTATTATTTATTATTATTATTATTATTATTATTATTATTATTATTATTATTATTATTATTATTATTATTATTATTATTATTATTATTATTATTATTATTATTATTATTATTATTATTATTATTATTATTATTATTATTATTATTATTGTTATTATAGCTAAAATTTTCAAAACTACTCAATGGACACTTCTAGAAATGTCTTGAATACAACTCACTTACCTCCAATCACCAGCATGCTTCCACAAGGCAAGATCCACTGGTGATCTCCTGTCCTATCTTACTCATATATGGTCATCTTTTATGAGGAACTATGGGGAATCCTTTGTCGTTGCCCTTAATATTTTTAAGGCTTGTGACAGAGTCTGGCACAAGGCTCTGTTGGCCAAACTCCCTGACTATGGCTTTACCCCTCCTTTCTGTTTTCTGATTTCCAGTTTTCTTTCTGACCATTTTATATCTGTAGTTGTTGATGGTGCGACATCTTGCCCCTTTTCTGTTACCAGTGGTGTCCCACAGGGCTCTGTTCTTTCACTTACTCTGTACCTTCTCTTAATCAATGATCTATAATCCCCATCTTTCTCTCTTTTTCATGCATTTACCTATGATTCTATGCTTCTCTTTTCCTCTGCCTTTATTTCACAATCTTCATCTACTCGTAATCAGTCTCATACAACTTTTTCCACTACTCTCAACTCCGATTTGCAAAGGGTATCTGAGTTGGACACCTAAAATTTTATTAAATTTAATGCTCCAAAGAAACACCTTCTGGCTATCTTTTTAACTTCTTCCCCTCATGATAGCCCTACTGTCTTCGGCATTAAGAAAATGTACCCTATTAATTCTATTGACATATTAGGAATCCATTTAGCCTCTAACTTGTTTTCGAGGAATCACTAAATCCACATTTCTAAATCTGCATCCAAAAATATTGGGGGATCTGCTTCGTTTGTGTCAATTCTTTTGCTCTTTACAGTTGCTAAAAATCTATAAAGGTCTTCTCCATCCCTGCTTAGAGTCCTGCTCACATATCTGGAGTGCTTATTCTTATTCTTATCTCCTTGATAGGGTTGAATCTAAGGCAGCCAGACTCATTAAGAATCCTTCTCTAATTTTTAATCTGGATTCTATTTCTCTTCGCTGTAAGGTATCATCCCTTTCTCTTTTCTATCGCTACTACTTCCATTGCTGCTCTGATGAGTTGGCGAGTTGCGTCCCTCCCTCACTGCTGAGTCCATGTAACACTCAACAAGCAGCCTCATCTCAGAGGTACTGTGTGGAGATTTGTAGCTCACGGATTGGTCAGTGCAGAGACTTCTTCTTCCCATCTACCTCTAGACTCTGGAACTCGCTTTCCCCTTCTGTCTTTCCAAATTCTTTTGACCTATCTTCCTTGAAAAAGTGGAACTATCGTCAACTTAGGGGATTATCCTCCATATCTTTAGGTTTCCAGTATATTGTCTATATTTACAGTCTGTCCTTTTCCTTTGTGTATTATTCCTCATCTCTGCCTTGTCCAAAACCTTTTTCTTTTCCTTCATTTTAATGTTTTCTCGTGCTCGGGATTTTTTTTTATGAGGGCAGTCTTTTGCCAGTCCCGGTGTCACACTCATAAAAAATACCTCGCCAACTCATTAGACGAGCGAAGATAGTAGTAACGATAGAAAAGATGGTGAAGAGAAAGAGAATCTAGATTAGAAGTAAGCAAAGGATCATTAATGAGTCTGATTGCCTTAGATTCAACATTATCAATGAGTTAAGTATATAAAGAAGCACCCCAGATGTGGTAACAGTGTTCTAAGTAGAGATGGACAAAACCTTTATATATTTTAAGTACCTTTATAGAAGAAACATAATGAAGAAAACAAAACAAATCTTCCAATATTTTGGATGTAGATTTAGAAATTTGGATAATATGATTCCACCAAGACACGTTAGAAGCTATATGAATTCCTAATATATTAACAGAATTAAGAGGATAAATTTCGTTCATTTCGAAAACAATCGGGGTAACAGGTGGAGAAGAAAATAAAGAGACACCCAGGAATTGTGTCTTGGAGGCATTATATTTAACCGAATTTTAGGTGCCTCACTTAGGCACCCTCTACAAATTGGAGATGAGAGTAGAAGAAAGAGTGATATGAGACTGATTACGAGTAACAGATGAAGGTTGTGAAAAAAAGATGAAGAAAAATTGTAGGATAGAATCATCAGCAAAGGCATGAAGAAGAGAGGAGGATGGGAACTGAAACAGATCGTTGATAAAGAGCAGGACCTGATAAGATGCCATTGGAGGTATGGAAGAGTATTGGAGAGGAAGGTATAGATATCTTGTGGGACTTAATGCAAAAGATCTTTAGTCAGGAAAAGATGCCAGATTAGTGGAGAGGAAGCCTAATCATCCCAATCTATAAAGGGAAGGGAGACATTCAGAAGTGCGGAAACTATAGAGGTATAAAGTTGTTAAGTCATTCTATAAAGATATGGGAGAAGATCATAGAGAGGAGACTCAGAGAGGTAACGACACTTGGGGATGAACAGTTTGGCTTCATGTCTGGAAGAGGGATGGTGGATGCCATATTTGCCTTGAGACAAATGATGGAAAAGCATAGAGAGAAACAAAAAGGACTGCATATGGTCTTTATTGACCTGGAAAAGGCATATGATCGAGTACCACGTCAAGAGGTGTTGAGGTGTATTAGAGAAAAGGGAGTCCCCGAGAAATATGTAAGAATCATCCAAGATATGTATGAGAGGGCAGAGGCAAATGTTAAGAGCAGTGTGGGCTTGACGAAAAGTCTCTCAGTAGATGTTGGTTTGCATCAAGGGTCTGCTTTGAGTCCATTTCTATTTGATCTGGTCTTGGATGTAGTAACCCAGGGTATTAGAGATCAATCTCCATGGTGTATGCTCTTTGCAGATGACATTGTACTGTGTAGCAACAGACGAGAGGTAGTGCAGGAGAAGCTTGAGGAATGGAGAAGAGTGATGGAGGATAGAGAACTGAAAATCAGCAGGAAGAAGACAGAGTAATTGAGGTTGAGAGATGATGAGGATGGGGAGGTCAATTTGCAGGGGAAGGTGTTGAAAAGAGTTGAAAAGTTCAAGTATTTGGGATCAACAGTAGTAGAGGATGGTGACCTAGAGTCAGAAATAAACCACAAAATACAAGCTGGATGGAAGAACTGGAAGAAAGTGTCTTGGGTGCTGTGCGACAGGAGAATAGGGATTAAGTTGAGCGGTAAAGTGCATAAGACAGTTGTGAGAGCTGCGATGATGTTTGGAGCAGAGATATGGGCAATAAAGAAGACACAAGAGATAAACTGGATGTGGCAGAGATGAGGATGTTGAGATGGATATGTGGGGTGACAAGAAGCGATAAGATCAGAAAAGAGGTAATTAGAGGTACCTCAAAAGTTAGAGAAATATCAGATAAGATACAAGAAAGTAGACTAAGATGGTATGGTCATGGCGTTAGGAGGAATGAACAGTATGTTGGGAGGAGGGTGATGGAAATGAATATACAGGGTAGGAGAAGGAAAGGGAGACCAAAGCGTAGGTGGATGGATTGCATCAATGACGACCTGAGGTCTAAAGGTTTGTTGGGTGATGAGGTATGGGACAGAAACAAATGGAGAAAACTTGCCAGAGACATCAACCCCACATAAAAGTGGGAAAAGGTGTAGACGAAGAAGAAGAAGAGTTGATTCCACCAAGACACGTTAGAAGCTATCTGGTTTCCTAATATATTAACAGAATTAAGAGGATAAATTTCGTTCGTTTCGAAAACAATCGGGGTAACAGGTGGAGAAGAAAATAAAGAGACATCCAGGAATTGTATGTTGGAGGCATTATATTTAACTGAATTTTAGGTGCCTCTCTTAGGCACCCTCTACAAATTGGAGATGAGAGCAGAAGGAAGAGTGATATGAGACTGATTACGAGTAACAGATGAAGGTTGTGAAAAAAAGATAAAGAAAAATTGTAGGATAGAATTATCAGCAAAGGCAGGAAGAAGAGAGGAGGATGGGAACTGAAACAGAACGTTGATAAAGAGAAGGAACAGAGTAGGTGAAAGAACATAACCCTATGGAGCACAATTGGCAACAGGGAATGAACTATATGTTGCACTGTCAATGACCAAAGATATAATAAGGTCAAAAAGAAAACTGGAACTCAGAGAACAGAGAGAAGGGGTAAAGCCATAAGCAGAGAAATTGGCAAAAAGAGCCTTGTGCCTGACTCTGTCCAAAGTCTTTGAGATTTCAAGGCCAACGACAAGGGATTCCCCATAGTTCCTGAAATAAGGTGACCATACATGAGTTAGACAGAACAGAAGGTCATCAGTTGATCATGTGTTGCGGAAACCATGCTTGTAATCGGAGATGAGCGAGTTAGATTCAAGACGTTTCAAAAAGTGAGATTTGTGCAAATTCTCGAAAACTTTAGCAATAGATGAGGTTGAGGAAATAGTTGGTAGTTTGAAGGAATAGTGCGGTCATCCTTCTTAGGAACAAGCTGCACTAGAGCATGCTTCCAAGATGAAGGATAGATACTGGTTGAAATGATGAGGCGAAATAGATGGCAAAAAACAGGAGTCAGTTCATCTGCAAGCTCCTCAAGGTACTTGCAGCGATACCATCAGGACCAGATTCCCTGTTATTTTTTAGCGAGCGAAAAACCATATTGACTTTTCGTGGAGAAGGGATATGGGAGGGCACTGGGTTTGATAGAGTAAAGTATGAGAGACAGGTACACTAGAGTCGTTTCTAGAAGAATTAGCAGAAAATTAGAGCCAAAGTGAGAGGATTTGTCAGTGGGAGAGCAAGCAATAGAACCATCGAGAGGAGGAAAGTTTGAGTTACAGAAGTTTTTGGATAAGTTTTTGGCTAAACCAGAAACATTTATCAGTGGGAGAGGATTTAAGGTCATCAACTCTCCTTCTTATAAAAGCTTTAGAAATTCGCATCCAAGCACTACAGTAATTCTTAGCTGTAATAAAAGTAGAGAAAGTTAAATCAGTTTAGTCATAGTCATAGATTTTATTGTCAAATATTCAGTATACATACAGGAATAAATATGTACTTTATATTCAGAGGCACTAGCCTGCTGAGCAAGAGCTCCTTGGCAGGCAGCTTAATATACATTTCACATAATTTAAAGTATGACGGCAATAGTTAACAAAATCTCCAATATAGCAATCTCATACTTATCTTGTAATAAAACAAAACAGTAGCCTGATCCTAACCTGGACATAATGATGCACCAATACTGTATTAATTATTATTGAACAGTTGCTTGATTTTGCCTAGTAAATAAATGCTGTTTGAGTTTGTTTTTAAGTAAATTTAAGCCAGCTATTGTTTTTAAATCTTCTGGTAATGCATTCCAACATTTTGGGCCAAAACAGTGACTAGAAAATTTGTACAAGGTTGTTCTCTGCTGTGGACATATCAAAGTTATATTGTTACCTCTGGTTCCATGGTTGAGTTGAATAAATCTAAATAATTTTCTGTTATGATTATTATCATTAACATCATTATGTATAATAATAAGACAGAAATATTGTATCAAGTAATTAAATTTAAGCAAGTTTAGCTCCTTGAATAAAGAGGAAGTTGAATCATATTTTCCACCATAGTTTTGAGTTACAAATACATCCCTTACAATTGACGGCCAAGTACAACCCCAGATGGACAGACAGTATATAATATGAGGATAACACAGGGAATAGCATATGCTTTTTTAGGCCTCATTTATTAGGTTATGACGAATTTTATACAAAATTCCACACGTCTTGGACAGTTTTGAGCAGACAGATTGAATATGATATTTCCAGCTTAAATTTTCATCAATAAATACTCCCAAAAATTTCTTACAAGCAACTCTTTTAACTTCATGCCCATTCATATTAATTTGACCAATATTGTGTACTACAGATCTATTTTGAAATAAGATATAGTCAGGTTTGGAAACATTTAGCTTTAATTTATTAGCAGAGACCCAGTTGTTAATTTTTTCTAGTTCACTATTTAAAACAGAATGCAGGTGGTCAACGTTATTATCATGCAATAGAAGGTTGGTGTCATCTGCATAAAGAATACATTTGAATTTATTACTGGCATTGGAAGCATCATTTATATAAACTAAAAATTACAGTGGGCCCAGTATTGATCCCTGTGGTACTCCCCTCTCAATAGTTTGCAACAAAGATGCTTTCCCATTACAATATACGGCTTGTTTTCTATTTTTCAAGTAGCTCTTAAATAACTGTAATGGTGTTCCCCTTATACCCACACAATTTACTTTTTCTATTAGTATATCATGGTCTAATGAGTCAAATGCTTTGGACAAGTCTAGGAAAACCCCTGCAACAAAGTTTTTATTATCCAAATTTTGATAAACATCACTTGTAAAGTTCATTATTGCTTTTTCAGTGGTCTTCTTATTACGAAATCCGTATTAATTTTCAGATAATGGGTTGAACTTTTCAAGGAATTCTTTAAGTCTGTGAACAATCGCTTTTTCAAACACTTTACTTAGGGACGGTAAGATTGATATAGGTCTATAGCTATTTTCATCATCATCATTGCCTGACTTGAATATAGGTATTACTTTAGCACTTTTCAGTTTGTCTGGAAAAACTCCTTGCTGAAAACATGAATTGATTTTTTGGGTAAGTGGGGTACCAATGTAATGGGCAGTGACCTGGAGTAGTTTTGATGGAATTTCATCATATCCCGATTCTGTATTTGGTTTAAGGCTTTTTTATATTTAGTGACTTCCTCTATTGTTACAGGATACAAGTAAAACGCAAAGTCTGATGGATTATTAAGAAACTGGCGGTATGAGTTTTGTTGCACATTTAGTTGTTCCTGTGTTGGTTGTGCTATAGTTAAGAAATGATTATGAAAGATATTAGAAGTGTGGTCATTATCATTTTTTAATTTGATTTCCTTTGAATGATTGAATTGTTTTTGTCCCATTAGGCTGTTTATTGCATTCCAGGTATACTTGCTGTTTCCTTGTTCCTTCTTAAGCTTATCCATTTTTTGCAGCTCGAAGTGGTGTTGCTAATTTGTTCCTGTAAGCTTTATATATGGTACCAAAAGACAAAGGCCATTTTGATGCAAGCCTTTTTAATCGGTGTTTTTCTTTGATACTATTTTGTAATCCTGCAGTTATATGTGGGCATCTGTTGTTTTTATTATTTACAGTCAATTTTCTTAGAGGAAAGCAGTCTAGAAATTTATCTCTAACTGTACAGTGAAATTTATTAAAAGCTTCATTTGCGTTATTTAGGTCTATGATATGTTGCCATTTTTCATGTGATATATCTCTAGTAAATTTAGCTACGCTATCATCAGAGTAATGTCTTTTTTCTACATATGCATCAAATTTATGATCTTCGTTTTTAAACTGGGATTATACTGTGAAATGATCTGTAAAGTCGGTGTACACTATGTAATTGCTTATGTTGTCTTCAAGATTTGTAGTCCAGATAGGATAGATTGGAGATGCAATATTTTCAGTTACTCTCGTAGGTTTAGTAGTTAGTGGAAAGCAGCCATGTGAATACATTATGTTTATAAAATCAGTTACTCTTTGATCATTTGTTTTAAACAAATCTAAGTTCCAATCACCGAATAAATAAATAGTTTTGTACTTTTTTCTTGCTGCAAAATCAAATACTTTCAGTAAAGCTTCTAGGAATTCAGGCATGTTCCCCTCGGTGATCTATATACAGATGCGAAGAAGCAATTTTCCTTACCGTTATGTACCTGTAAACTAACACATTCAATGAATCGCTCCATCATACGGCACTCCTTTATAACACTCGAGCTATACTTATTTGCTACATACATACATACACCTCCACCTTTCCTGTCTCTGTTCTGAGTGTACATATTATAATCTGTTATATTATACAATGATTCAATATCATTATAAAGCCTAGTCTCCGAAAAACCCATTACATCACATATATTATTTTTTTTTAAACATTGATCAACAAATATTTGAAGATTATTTGCAAGACTCCTAATGTTCATGCACAAAGTCGAAAATGCGTTAGATTTATTTAAATTTGAATAAAGGTCATTTAAGTATATATAAATTGAAAAAGTGTTGGTTGCGTTTCTCATATTATTCAAAAACAAGTCTATTTCATATTCTGGATCAAGTGGGTTAAATATCATCTTATTAAGCTCATTGATACATAAGTAATTGGGAAGTACTTTGTCGTTGTTTGTTAGCCTTATAAGTTCATCGTCACTAATGGAATAGTATGGAAGGTATCTATTTACAGCCATGGTGAAGAGATAGTGTGCATGATCCCTGGCCTGAATAGCCATGGAGCAGGGACAGTCAGACCAAGGATTAGGGGGAAAAGATTTTGCATAGAGGAAGGGATGAACCCCTCCATTATCAAGGTTATGATCTCGGCAACTTATAGAGCTACTTGATCAGGGTTGCAGAACCGAAAGCAGTAGTTGTCCCACGGAAAGTCAATAGGAAATTACGCAAATCTTCTCGTTGCATACACTTAAAGTGCCAAAGACAGTGCTGAGTAGTAGGAATCAATGGAAGGGGACTGTAAACGGAAGAGATTGAGATCAAAGACTGGTCAGATATACCCAGAGGGGAAAGCACAGAATACGAGTAGTTTGAAGTATTTGAAGTAAGAAATTGGTCAAGCATGTCGGCTGTGTGTTCATGTCGATCAGAGACTCGAGTAGGATGTTTGAAAGTCTGCTCCAGATCGTGAGTAATAGAGAAAGCA
Organism: Halocaridina rubra; assembly: GCA_037179515.1. Taxonomy (NCBI): domain Eukaryota; kingdom Metazoa; phylum Arthropoda; class Malacostraca; order Decapoda; family Atyidae; genus Halocaridina; species Halocaridina rubra. The sequence continues at coordinate 1,426 of JAXCGZ010003478.1, read as the reverse complement.
AGGGCCTTACTTCCTCCCACATCAGTGTAAGGAGAATAAGCCACTCTTTGTGGTGTACACTGAAGTCACCAATCTAGAGAACTTCATCATGTGGGTGAGAAGATTGCAAGGACCCATGGCAAGAGGATCGATAATCAAAGATAGACACAAATTCAATTGAATTTGGAGAGCATTTGCAGCAGCTAGGGAATATAGTGGAAGTGGAAAGATTGATTTTCAGCCAAAGAACATAAAAACTCAGGATATTCATGATCCATGGCTCTTGCAAAAAGAATGTTAGTGTTGCAGTAGGTACAGGCCCCACCATTGAAACTGAAACCACTATAGAGGTTATAGTGAGAGATTCGAAATGGGTTAGTGGAAGCATGGTTAGACTGATGGGTTTCAGAGAGAAGGAGGAGGTTAGGGAGGGATGTACCCAAATGCTGTTCCACCGACGAAAGATTGGAGTTCAGGCCACGAATGTTAGCAAAGTGAAGAGTAAAAAAAGCAGATCTATTAGATTGTCCAGTGTTAAGGGCAGATCAAATACTAAACCAAGCGTGTCTACCTTCAAACCAGTAGTGGAGTCAAATAAATCCCCAGACTTTCATAGCACCCCTCTTTGCCAGGTACTGGGGGCCATAAGCTGTGGACCATCCAGAAGTGTAGTAAAAATAAATAAAAAGAGAGCAAAAAGAAACAGATATGCAGAGAGTTATGTCTTATCAAATGTATTTGGATAGTAGATGTGTAACAAATACGCCAGAATATTCGGTGTATATGAAGGCAAAAGGAAAGAGCCGTGCCCGAAGGATGACTAAACCTGGAGCAGTTTGAATCAGTCCTAGTTGAATCCTAAGTATCTTCAGTCGCAGTACTTCAACGGGCGGGTGGTGACATGGTCAACCTACCATTCATATATATATATATATATATATATATATATATATATATATATATATATATATATATATAATATATATATATATATATATATATATAGGATACTATGCCACGTACTGGGATAGTGGATAGGGGCTATGATATATATATATATATATATATATATATATATATATATATATATATATATATATATATATATATATATATATATATATATATATATATATATATATATATATATATATATATATATATATATATATATATATATATATATATATATATATATATATATATATATATATATATATATATATATATATATATATATATATATATATATATATATATATATATATATATATATATATATATATATATATATATATATATATATATATATATATATATATATATATATATATATATATATATATATATATATATATATATATATATATATATATATATATATATATATATATATATATATATATATATATATATATATATATATATATATATATATATATATATA
>JAXCGZ010003477.1:0-11186 GCA_037179515.1 Halocaridina rubra | reverse complement strand
TAATCTCAGGCATAAGTGAATCCCAGGAGCCAACATGGCAGGGGAGACTTGAAGAAAATAAAGCTAAGGTTGTAGACCTGATAAGAAAGCTTGGAGTAGTATGTGGTCCTGAGGATATTGTAAACATACACCAACTAGGTAAATATTCGAGGGAAGGAAAGCCGAGACCAACAAAAGTAACCTTTGAGAGAGGGGAAACATGTAGGGAAATATTGTTGAGAAAAAAAAGTCTAAAAGACCTTCAAGAATGCAAAGAAGTGTTCATTAGACGATACAGAACACAGGAAGAGATGGGAAAGATCAAAAACTTGTTGCAAGAGGCAAGAAGGTTAAATGATGAGAGAAATGAAGAAGAGAAGAAAAATTTTCGTTACAGAATACTTCCAGACAAAGGGGAGATAAAGAAGATAATGACAGAAGATCAGGGGATGGGGCCTCATTAAGATTGTTATACACAAATGCTGATGGATTAGCTGGTAAGGCAGTAGAATTAAAAGATAGGATTCACAACAGTAAGGCAGATATAGTAGCAATTACAGAGACTAAGTTGAGTGAGGACATAAACAGTGTCACAGTTTTTCCTAAGGGCTTCAGAATACTAAGGGTTGAAAGATCTGAGAGGACTGGTGGGGGGATACCACTGCTCATAAGTGAGAGGATTCAAGTTGAAGAAATAAACTTGGCTATAGAAAGTGAGTTCAAGGAATTTCTTGTTGCTCGCATAAATACTGGGTCAGAGAGCATTATAATAACTGTTGTAAACAACCCACCAAGGAACCAAAATAGGCTTGAAATTTATGAGGAAAGTCATATAGGTACTATTGAAGTCATAAAATCAGTTGTTAACATGGCACGGGAGAAAAAATGTAGGATTTTGATTATGGGAGACTTTAATCATAAAGAGATAGATTGGATAAATCTTGACCCACACAGTGGTGAGGACTCATTTGGGGCAAGATTCCTAGATTGCGTACAAGGGAATTTCCTACACCAACATGTAATAGAACCAACAAGAGCCAGGGGTGGGGATGAGCCAGATATTGAAAATATTGAGTATGAACCACCAATTGGAAAGAGTGACCACTGTGTGTTGTTGATGGAGTATATCATTGAAGACATTCTTCCTGAGGGTAGAGGCACTGAGGACATGAGGAGGAACTATCCGAAAGGAGATTACATCAAAATGAATGAGCTTTTTGCAGTTATTGACTGGAGAACCTTATTTTACAACAAATCTGTACAAGAAATGTATGACATCTTTTGTGAGAAATATGGGAAGATAGTAGATTGTTGCATACCTGTCACCAAAGTAGGTGTAATTCATGCCAGAGAGAAATGGTTCGATAATGGGTGTAAAATAGCTAAGGAGTGGAGAGACAAATGCTGGAAAAGGTATAGGAGGAGAAAAAACATAAATGCCTGGCAAACCTACAAAAGAGCAAAAAATGACTACCTAAGTAAAAGGAGAGAGGCAGAGAGAGATTATGAGAGGGACATCACCAGGAAGGCTAAAGAAAATCCCAAGCTTTTCCACAGCTTTATCAGAGGAAAACTGAAGGTAAAAGAACAGGTTTTAAGGCTAAAGAGAGCGGATGGAAGCATCACTGAGACGGACGAAGAGATCTGCAAAGAATTGAACAAGGAGTTTCAGTCAGTATTTACAGTAGAAAATACCCCACCCCCTCAGATTGCAGTGATAGAAGCTCAAGGGCCGGAATTAGAGAACATCAACCTTACAGCCACAGAGGTATGCAAAGCGCTGATGGATTTAGATGTTCATAAAGCTACAGGTCCTGATGACATATCCCCTCATGTGCTTAAAAAATGCGCAAACACAATATCAGTGGCACTAAGTATCATATTTAAGGAGTCACTGGAGTCGGGGGAGATTCCAAGATGCTGGAAACAAGCAAATGTGATACCTATCTTCAAAAAGGGAAGGAGGGATACGGCTCTGAACTATAGACCAGTTTCCTTGACCAGCATAGTTTGCAAACTTATGGAGAAACTACTAAGGAAACATATCTCTCTTCACTTGGAATACTTCAACTTTTTGTCAGTGAGGCAACATGGCTTCAGAGAAGGAAGATCAACAGTAACAAACTTATTAGAATTTTATGATGAGGTAAGCCAAATCTTACAGGAAAGAGAGGGCTGGGCAGATTGCATATTCCTAGACTTCCAGAAAGCGTTTGACACTGTTCCACATGGGAGACTTATTAGGAAGCTGCAATCAATGGCTAGAATAGGTGGAAATGTCTTGGAATGGATAAAAACTTACTTAGAAGGAAGGGAACAGAGGGTTAGAGTAAGACACTCAGTGTCTGAATGGAGAAGAGTTAGTAGTGGAGTTCCACAGGGTTCAGTTTTAGGGCCACTTTTGTTCCTTGTATATGTAAATGACCTACCAGAGTCTGTAAATTCATTCATGAATATGTTTGCAGATGATGCAAAGATTGTGAAGAAAGTAAAAAGCGAGAACAATGGTAGAGAACTTCAGGAGGATCTAAATAATCTGCATGAGTGGTCAGAAAAGTGGCTAATGAAATTCAATACCTCAAAATGTAAGGTAATGAGAATGGGTACAAGTGCAAGAAGGCCCAAGCTTGACTACTCGGTGGCTGGAGTACAACTTCAAGAGACAGAAAATGAGAGAGATCTAGGAGTAAACATACTGGCAGATTTGTCTCCAGAAATACATATAAATGGCGTAGTAAGGGCAGCATATGCATTCTTATCAAATGTAAGGGTAGCCTTCAGGCACATGGACAAGGAAATGTTCAGAAATATTTATGTAACCCATGTGAGGCCAAAACTCGAATATGCAGCCCCCTTTTGGAATCCGCACTTGAAAAAGCACATAGCTAAGCTTGAAAAAGTTCAAAGACATGCCACGAAACTGGTGCCAGAAATATGCAATCTCGGTTATGATGAGAGGCTGAGGGAATTAGACTTGCCATCACTCGAAGCTAGAAGAGTAAGGGGGGATATGGTGACAGTCTTTAAATTCCTTCATGGTTATGATAGAGTGGATAGGGATCGATATTTCGATATGGCTGGCTCTAGAACTAGAGGTCATAGTTTGAAGCTTCGTAAGAAAACTTGTTTGCAGGATGCAAGGAAATACTTTTTCAGTGTAAGAGTAGTTGATAATTGGAATTCGCTAAGCGGGGAGGTAGTTAATGCTATCTCAATCCATAGTTTTAAGGACAGGTACGATAAGTATCACTAAGTCTAAAAATGGAACCTCTCAGGAGACGGGAAGATACGAGCTTTGGGTTCTTTCCCGTAAACACAATTAGGTAATCACAATTAGGTAAAAAAAAAAAAAACCACACAGATTAAGGAAAACATTGAACAGTTCAGAAAAGAGTTCCAGGATCTGAATATGGAAAATGATGCCATGAAAACTTCCTTTGCTGATGCACTAAAGGGGAATGTGGCAGTAAAAGAGGCTGTAAAGGTGGTGGCACTGGAAAACATACAAACAGTTGACTATAAAGAGACAGTAATCGAAAAAATTAAAGACGTTGTGATGGAAAGGGCAAACCCACTCATCAGACAGGCACTTGATAAGGAGAAGACAGTGGTAATCTCAGGCATAAGCGAATCCCAAGAGCCAACATGGCAGGGGAGTCTTTATGAAAATAAAGCTAGTGTTGTAGACCTGATAAGAAAGCTTGGAGTAGTTTGTGGTCCTGAGGATATTGTAAACATACACCAACTAGGTAAATATTCGAGGGAAGGAAAGCCGAGACCAACAAAAGTAACCTTTGAGAGAGGGAAAACATGAAGGTAAATATTGTTGAGAAAAAAAAGTCTAAAAGACCTTCAAGAATTCAAAGAAGTGTTCATTAGACGATACAGAACACAGGAAGAGATGGGAAAGATCAAAAACTTGTTGCAAGAGGCAAGAAGGTTAAATGTGGAAAGAAATGAAGAACAGAAGAAAAATTTTCATTTCAGAGTTCTTCCAGACAAAGGGGAGATAAAGAAGATAATGACAGAAGATCAGGGGATGGGGCCTCATTAAGATTGTTATACACAAATGCTGATGGATTAGCTGGTAAGGCAGTAGAATTAAAAGATAGGATTCACAACAGTAAGGCAGATATAGTAGCAATTACAGAGACTAAGTTGAGTGAGGACATAAACAGTGTCACAGTTTTTCCTAAGGGCTTCAGAATACTAAGGGTTGAAAGATCTGAGAGGACTGGTGGAGGGATAGCACTGCTCATAAGTGAAAGGATTCAAGTTGAAGAAATAAACTTGGCTATAGAAAGTGAGTTCAAGGACTTTCTTGTTGCTCGCATAAATACTGGGTCAGAGAGCATTATAATAACTGTTGTAAACAACCCACCAAGGAACCAAAATAGGCTTGAAGTTTATGAGGAAAGTCATGTAGGTACTATTGAAGTCATAAACTCAGTTGTTAACATGGCACGGGAAAAAAATGTAGGATTTTGATTATGGGAGACTTTAAAAATAAAGAGATAGATTGGATAAATCTTGACCCACACAGTGGTGAGGACTCATTCGGGGCAAGATTCCTAGATTGCGTACAAGGGAATTTCCTACACCAACATGTAATGGAACCAACAAGGGCCAGGGGTGGGGATGAGCCATCACTACTTGATCTAGTGTTCACAGATAATGTGTTGGATATTGAAAAAATTGAGTATGAACCACCAATTGGAAAGAGTGACCACTGTGTGTTGTTGATGGAGTATATCATTGAAGATATTCTTCCTGAGAGTAGAAGCACTGAGGACATGAGGAGGAACTATCCGAAAGGAGATTACATCAAAATGAATGAGCTTTTTGCAGTTATTGACTGGAGAACCTTATTTTACAACAAATCTGTACAAGAAATGTATGACATCTTTTGTGAGAAATATGGGAAGATAGTAGATTGCTGCATACCTGTCACCAAAGTAGGTGTAATTCATGCCAGAGAGAAATGGTTCGATAATGGGTGTAAAAGAGCTAAGGAGTGGAGAGACAAATGCTGGAAAAGGTATAGGAGGAGAAAAAACATAAATGCCTGGCAAACCTACAAAAGAGCAAGAAATGACTACCTAAGTAAAAGGAGAGAGGCAGAGAGAGACTATGAGAGGGACATCACCAGGAAGGCTAAAGAAAATCCCAAGCTTTTCCAAAGCTTTATCAGAGGAAAACTGAAGGTAAAAGAACAGGTTTTAAGGCTAAAGAGAGCGGATGGAAGCATCACTGAGACGGATGAAGAGATCTGCAAAGAATTGAACAAGGAGTTTCAGTCAGTATTTACAGTAGAAAATACCCCACCCCCTCAGATTGCAGTGATAGAAGCTCAAGGTCCGGAATTAGAGAACATCAACCTTACAGCCACAGAGGTATGCAAAGCGCTGATGGATTTAGATGTTCATAAAGCTACAGGTCCTGATGACATATCCCCTCATGTGCTTAAAAAATGCGCAAACTCGATATCAGTGGCACTAAGTATCATATTTAAGGAGTCACTGGAGTCGGGGGAGATTCCAAGATGCTGGAAACAAGCAAATGTGATACCTATCTTCAAAAAGGGAAGGAGGGATACTGCTCTGAACTATAGACCAGTTTCCTTGACCAGCATAGTTTTAAAAGTTATGGAGAAACTACTAAGGAAACATATCTCTCTTCCCTTGGAATCCTTCAACTTTTTGTCAGTGAGGCAACATGGCTTCAGAGAAGGTAGATCAACAGTAACAAACTTATTAGAATTTTATGATGAGGTAAGCCGAATCTTACAGGAAAGAGAGGGCTGGGCAGATTGCATATTCCTAGACTTCCAGAAAGCGTTTGACACTGTTCCACATGGGAGACTTATTAGGAAGCTGCAATCAATGGCTAGAATAGGTGGAAATGTTTTAGAATGGATAAAAACTTACTTAGAAGGAAGGGAACAGAGGGTTAGAGTAAGACACTCAGTGTCTGAATGGAGAAGAGTTAGTAGTGGAGTTCCACAGGGTTCAGTTTTAGGGCCACTTTTGTTCCTTGTATATGTAAATGACCTACCAGAGTCTGTAAATTCATTCATGAATATGTTTGCAGATGATGCAAAGATTGTGAAGAAAGTAAAAAATGAGAACAATGGTAGAGAACTTCAGGAGGATCTAAATAATCTGCATGAGTGGTCGGAAAAGTGGCCAATGAAATTTAATGCTTCAGAATGTAAGGTAATGAGAATGGGTGCAAGTGCAAGAAGGCCCAAGCTTGACTACTCGGTGGCTGGAGTACAACTTCAAGAGACAGAAAATGAGAGAGATCTAGGAGTAAGCATACTGGCAGATTTGTCTCCATAAATACATATAAATGGCATAGTAAGGGCAGCATATGCATTCTTATCAAATGTAAGGGTAGCCTTGAGGCACATAGACAAGGAAATGTTCAGAAATATTTATGTAACCTATGTGAGGCCAAAACTCGAATATGCAGCCCCCTTTTGGAATCCGCACTTGAAAAAGCACATAGCTAAGCTTGAAAAAGTTCAAAGACATGCCACGAAACTGGTGCCAGAAATACGCAATCTCAGTTATGATGAGAGGCTGAGGGAATTAGACTTACCATCACTCGAAGCTAGAAGAGTGAGGGGGGATATGGTGACAGTCTTTAAATTCCTTCATGGTTATGATAGAGTGGATAGGGATCAATATTTTGATATGGCTGGCTCTAGAACTAGAGGTCATAGTTTGAAGCTTCGTAAGAAAACTTCTTTGCAGGATGTAAGGAAATACTTTTTCAGTGTAAGAGTAGTTGATAATTGGAATTGGCCAAGCGAGGAGGTAGTTAATGCTATCTCAATCCATAGTTTTAAAGACAGGTATGATAAGTATCACTAAGTATAAAATGGAAGCGATGAGGAGACGGGAAGATACAAGCTTTGGGCTCTTTCCCGTAAACACAATTAGGTAATCACAATTAGGTAATCACACACACTTCTTCTTTCTATATTCTGTGAGAGGGAGAACATAAAAATGAGGCCATCTCTGTCCCAAATCTCTCCCATCCATGGGTCGGTAGGAGGGGTAGCCATTAGGAGACTTAAACAGAAAATCAAGAATTTAGATGCAATGGTTATAAGCCATGATGAAAAATTTGGAATATGGATGGAGAAATGAAAGAGAATGAAACACTCAGAGAGCAAATAAGATCTTTGGAGGAAGCAAATAAAGCACAAGGGCAGGAGAGAAAGGAACTAGAAAAAAGAATAAAGAAGCTTGAAGGGGAAAAGAGTCAACTAGAATCTAGAATTTCTAAACAAGAACATAAAAACAAACAGCTGAATGACAACCTAAAGGAATTAGAAGTTAGTTCACTGCTCTCTTCTGAGAGAGACGAGATTGCTGCTTGGAATGTCCAGATTAAGGAAAACATTGAACAGTTCAGAAAAGAGTTCCAGGAGCTGAATATGGAAAATGATGCCATGAAAACTTCCTTTGCTGATGCACTAAAGGGGAATGTGGCAGTAAAAGAGGCTGTAAAGGTGGTGGCACTGGAAAACATACAAACAGTTGACTATAAAGAGACAGTAATAAAAAAAAACAAAGATGTTGTGAAGGAAAGGGCAAACCCACTCATCAGACAGGCACTTGATAAGGAGAAGACAGTGGTAATCTCAGGCATAAGCGAATCCCAGGAGCCAACATGGCAGGGGAGACTTGAAGAAAATAAAGCTAGTGTTGTAGACCTGATAAGAAAGCTTGGAGTAGTATGTGGTCCTGAGGATATTGTAAACATACACCAACTAGGTAAATATTCGAGGGAAGGAAAGCCGAGACCAACAAAAGTAACCTTTGAGAGAGGGGAAACATGTAGGGAAATATTGTTGAGAAAAAAAAGTCTAAAAGACCTTCAAGAATTCAAAGAAGTGTTCATTAGACGATACAGAACACAGGAAGAAATGGGAAAGATCAAAAACTTGTTGCAAGAGGCAAGAAGGTTAAATGAGGAAAGAAATGAAGAACAGAAGAAAAATTTTCATTTCAGAGTTCTTCCAGACAAAGGGGAGATAAAGAAGATAATGACAGAAGATCAGGGGATGGGGCCTCATTAAGATTGTTATACACAAATGCTGATGGATTAGCTGGTAAGGCAGTAGAATTAAAAGATAGGATTCACAACAGTAAGGCAGATATAGTAGCAATTACAGAGACTAAGTTGAGTGAGGACATAAACAGTGTCACAGTTTTTCCTAAGGGCTTCAGAATACTAAGGGTTGAAAGATCTGTGAGGACTGGTGGAGGGATAGCACTGCTCATAAGTGAAAGGATTCAAGTTGAAGAAATAAACTTGGCTATAGAAAGTGAGTTCAAGGAATTTCTTGTTGCTCGCTTAAATACTGGGTCAGAGAGCATTATAATAACTGTTATATACAACCCACCAAGGAACCAAAATAGGCTTGAAGTTTATGAGGAAAGTCATATAGGTACTATTGAAGTCATAAACTCAGTTGTTAACATGGCACGGTAAAAAAAATGTAGGATTTTGATTATGGGAGACTTTAATCATAAAGAGATAGATTGGATAAATCTTGACCCACACAGTGGTGAGGACTCATTCGGGGCAAGATTCCTAGATTGCGTACAAGGGAATTTCCTACACCAACATGTAATGGAACCAACAAGGGCCAGGGGTGGGGATGAGCCATCACTACTTGATCTAGTGTTCACAGATAATGTGTTGGATATTGAAAAAATTGAGTATTTACCACCAATTGGAAAGAGTGACCACTGTGTGTTGTTGATGGAGTATATCATTGAAGATATTCTTCCTGAGAGTAGAGGCACTAAGGACATGAGGAGGAACTATCCGAAGGAGATTACATCAAAATGAATGAGCTTTTTGCAGTTATTGACTGGAGAACCTTATTTTACAACAAATCTGTACAAGAAATGTATGACATCTTTTGTGAGAAGTATGGGAAGATAGTAGATTGCTGCATACCTGTCACCAAAGTAGGTGTAATTCATGCCAGAGAGAAATGGTTCGATAATGGGTGTAAAAGAGCTAAGGAGTGGAGAGACAAATGCTGGAAAAGGTATAGGAGGAGAAAAAACATAAACGCCTGGCAAACCTACAAAAGAGCAAGAAATGACTACCTAAGTAAAAAGAGAGAGGCAGAGAGAGACTATGAGAGGGACATCACCAGGAAGGCTAAAGAAAATCCCAAGCTTTTCCACAGCTTTATCAGAGGAAAACTGAAGGTAAAAGAACAGGTTTTAAGGCTAAAGAGAGCGGATGGAAGCATCACTGAGACGGATGAAGAGATCTGCAAAGAATTGAACAAGGAGTTTCAGTCAGTATTTACAGTAGAAAATACCCCACCCCCTCAGATTGCAGTGATAGAAGCTCAAGGGCCGGAATTAGAGAACATCAACCTTACAGCCACAGAGGTATGCAAAGCGCTGATGAATTTAGATGTTCATAAAGCTACAGGTCCTGATGACATATCCCCTCATGTGCTTAAAAAATGCGCAAACTCGATATCATTGGCACTAACTATCATATTTAAAAAGTCACTGGAGTCAGGGGAGATTCCAAGATGCTGGAAACAAGCAAATGTGATACCTATCTTCAAAAAGGGAAGGAGGGATACGGCTCTGAACTATAGACCAGTTTCCTTGACCAGCATAGTTTGCAAAGTTATGGAGAAACTGCTAAGGAAACATATCTCTCTTCACTTGGAATCCTTCAACTTTTTGTCAGTGAGGCAACATGGCTTCAGAGAAGGTAGATCAACAGTAACAAACTTATTAGAATTTTATGATGAGGTAAGCCATATCTTACAGGAAAGAGAGGGCTGGGCAGATTGCATATTCCTAGACTTCCAGAAAGCATTTGACACTGTTCCACATGGGAGACTTATTAGGAAGCTGCAATCAATGGCTAGAATAGGTGGAAATGTTTTGGAATGGATAAAAACTTACTTAGAAGGAAGGGAACAGAGGGTTAGAGTAAGACACTCAGTGTCTGAATGGAGAAGAGTTAGTAGTGGAGTTCCACAGGGTTCAGTTTTAGGGCCACTTTTGTTCCTTGTATATGTAAATGACCTACCAGAGTCTGTAAATTCATTCATGAATATGTTTGCAGATGATGCAAAGATTGTGAAGAAAGTAAAAAACGAGAACAATGGTAGAGAACTTCAGGAGGATCTAAATAATCTGCATGAGTGGTCAGAAAAGTGGCTAATGAAATTCAATGCTTCAAAATGTAAGGTAATGAGAATGGGTACAAGTGCAAGAAGGCCCAAGCTTGACTACTCGGTGGCTGGAGTACAACTTCAAGAGACAGAAAATGAGAGAGATCTAGGAGTAAACATACTGGCAGATTTGTCTCCAGAAATACATATAAATGGCATTGTAAGGGCAGCATATGCATTCTTATCAAATGTAAGGGTAGCCTTCAGGCACATGGGCAAGGAAATGTTCAGAAATATTTATGTAACCAATGTGAGGCCAAAACTCGAATATGCAGCCCCCTTTTGGAATCCGCACTTGAAAAAGCACATAGCTAAGCTTGAAAAAGTTCAAAGACATGCCACGAAACTGGTGCCAGAAATACGCAATCTCAGTTATGATGAGAGGCTGAGGGAATTAGACTTACCATCACTCGAAGCTAGAAGAGTGAGGGGGGATATGGTGACAGTCTTTAAATTCCTTCATGGTTATGATAGAGTGGATAGGGATCGATATTTTGATATGGCTGGCTCTAGAACTAGAGGTCATAGTTTGAAGCTTCGTAAGAAAACTTCTTTGCAGGATGTAAGGAAATACTTTTTCAGTGTAAGAGTAGTTGATAATTGGAATTGGCTAAGCGAGGAGGTAGTTAATGCTATCTCAATCCATAGTTTTAAGGACAGGTATGATAAGTATCACTAAGTATAAAATGGAACCGATGAGGAGACGGGAAGATACGAGCTTTGGGCTCTTTCCCGTAAACACAATTAGGTAATCACAATTAGGTAATCACACACACACACACACACACACACACACACACACGGAACTGCTCCTCTTAAATTTTTAATTGTTTCGAGTGACTAAGTGCTTAGTGAAAAACTTTACCATAATTTCCCTAAATCTGAAATCCTGCAGAGTATTGTGAGTACAAAACTTATATTTGTTGTATGACGATACTGTCCAAAATATTAAAGGAAAAAAATTGAGAAC
>JAXCGZ010003476.1:0-11222 GCA_037179515.1 Halocaridina rubra | reverse complement strand
AGAGAGAGAGAGAGAGAGAGTACAGAACGTTTTATGAACATACATCAGAACGTATTATGAGCATCCATTACTATAAGAATGTTACGTATGGACAACGGATGTATGTCATATTCAAAATACTCTAGGTGTTGCAGTATTCATGTGGCAACTATGAATGTGATTTATGGTCCCTTCTGGCAAAATAGTTTTGAAAAAAGGCAATCCTTATAGTAATTGCAAAATCAAAATGGGAGACTGAAAATGAATCGTATATACGACATACTTTATCTAACAACAGTAAAAATATGGCTGTTATATTAAAATTTACCAAAACGAGAATATAAATGAAAATTAACCGTACACTTTACATATTTTATTGCATCTTAGATACACACCTGGACACCTATTTCTCAAAGCGTTCCGTCCTTATTGGGAGTGCTTCTTCAGTTTCATTGATCTCCCATTCCTCATGTTGACTCTCATGGTCTCACACGTGTTATTATTGAACTTTCTCAGCAACTTTTCTGGAACAAAAAGATTTTTGCATCAGGCATTGTTCAACAGTAAATGTGACCTCATCATTCAAGATGCTCTTTACATGCTCATTTCCCATTTTAATTCTTAATTACGTCTTAACTATGGCATCCTGACTGAACACTCATTCAACAAATGCATTTGTAATAGGTAAACATAAACTAGTTAACACTAATTGTGTCATAATTATGAAATAATACACACAACTGTATTTTTATGTATCATGCACACAGCACCAAAATTGTATCAGGTTTTTGTAGTCAGTTTTAGTCCCTGCACTTGTCCAGTCACACAGCCAGGTAATAATGTATTCCTTCCCTAAGTCATCTCTGTCCATTTCTGTAGTGATTATTCGTGAAACTTAAAGCTTCTACTCTGAGAGAAGATAAATTTGGATATCACCGGCAAATTGGCTACAAATTATGTTATTTTTATGGTTTCAGTTATTTTTTACCATGAAAAAGACGGTTTTTCGTAAATCACGAGATTTAAAAAAAAAATAATAATAATAATTTCTAGTACGACGTAGCAGCCTTACACGGATTATGTGCATTTAAATACTAAGTAATATATCCTTTTAGCAGAACTACCAATACCTTCTCCACACTTAATAAATTTTAGTTCAAGCAATATTTGACATTTAACAATTGTTAAGTTTGAATAGAACTAACATTGTTATTATTATTTTTTGCAACTGTTGTAACTCATCCATATATCTTATTTATAACAAATCGAATTCTTAAGGTAAACTCTTCGGCAATTCCTCTCAATATATATATACTTATAGCTTATATAAATCAGCGATTCCTACGTCGTTTTTTTTTTTTTTTTTTTTTATGCATTACCTTTGGATACGTTAATTTTCCAGATACTCGTTCTTTTAATAAGCCTTTTATTTTTTATTTTTTATTTTATATATTAAGCTAATATAGAAATTATTTACCTTTTATTGCTACAAGGGTAATTCAAAATAAAAAGTACCCATCACCAGGGAGTCTTGTATTATAGAGCAATATTTTTTTTGTATCTATTCATTTCACAAATAGTGTTAGTATGATATGACGATATTTGACCAATTTCTCTTGTAGATTAATGTGCCACTTAGACTTCAGTAGTGCTTTGTTCTCTGTTGAAGCAGGATGTTGTACTTTTATTTATAGTTTATTTATGCTTTTATTACGTAAAACGTTTATGACAAAATGCAGAGATATTAAGCAGAAATCCAGGCAGCATCCGAGGATATTTTGTAAGATGATTTAGCCAGCATTCTAAGAAAGATTGGCCACCTCTGCCCTATCTAGAAGGCTATAATATTTTGAAGTATAAACCGAAGTCGGCTGATTTAAAACGGATTAGTCTCCAATGAATTACATTTCTGCATTATGTCTAATTAGACGAGTGAGTTTGCATTGGATCGATATATTGTTTTAAGCCCTTATATGCGTGTTCATGCGTGTGTATGTATTTGGCTGCCTTGCAAAATTTGTTTTTCTAAATATTGATGGATATCACATTTTTTCCTTGAGCAAAGTCTCGAGACTATTTTGCGAAGTCTGAACTCACGAGCACAATGGGCACTATTGACAATTACACGTCTCATTCGTAAACATTGATCCCGTTGATTTGGCTGCAGCAGCTACTGTATGAGGGACGCCACCACCCTCTCCTTTATTTTTCTACATATACGGGTTTAGTGAAGAAAAATTGTACACGCAATCTTGAGAATCGCAATCTGCACCTACAGTATGGGAGCCAGGGTCTGGATCTATTAAACTAATTTTATGTGTCACCCATAATTCTCATTCGAATGGGGGGGGGCTGTTCAAATGCAAAGGATTTACTTGTTGAGAACGCGCATGGTATGTGGATGAGGCTGTTAGGAAGTCTTTAATAACCAATGCATTATAGGACTATGGTAGACTTATAGGATATCGAGCTTTCTTTTTTATGGGTATGACACCAGGAAGGACAAAGACAATGGCCTCCATCGAGCAAGATGAAAACATAGAGCAAAGAGAAACGAAGATGGGAATGTTATGACTTGTCAGATGTGAAGGGATGATATGAGATGTGTAACGAATATCCAAGTATATTCGATGCTGATGTAGGAATAAAAAAAGGAACATAAACTTAGGAAGACTTAACATCGAGCTGCCCAGGACAGTCCTATTTGAGTCCAAAAGACCTTCAGCTGTAGTACTGCAACAATCGGCAGATGCCTGTATCTGTCCTTCACTTTTGTTAATTGGAAGCATAATTCAAATGTAAAATTTCTAAATATTTTATTTTCAAAATAGAATTAATATCCTAACAGCATCAGAGTTCACATGTTCAATATTTGTTAGGAGAACTGCTGTCTGGATTTATACTAGTGTAAGGAGAATGCTTATGTGTGCTAATTCCCGGCCTTAATTCATGGCGGTATGTATGAAATTCTTGCATGCTCATGTACAGAATGTGGAACAAAGTTTATGGTATTCTGTCAACTGCAAATCCTTAGCGCCTTCTGTCTTGTATATAGCTTGACTCAGAAAGGAAATAGATTACTCTCTTAATCCGAATGTAAAAGAGACGAAGTATTTTCCGGGGTGTTCTGTCCAGAATGTGGATATGATTGTAAGGTAATCAATCTGTTAGCTGTCTAGCCTTAACCCCTTCTACCTAATATGACTTAATATAGGAGGGAAATTAAAAAGAAAAATTTTAATTAAAATGTTAAAAGGGCGAGGAATTGTCCGTTGTCTTCAGACCCATGTCAAGATCATATGCATACCTTCTGAGTGCAGTGTTTTGATATATGTCTACTGTGTCAGTTGCTTACTACCCACTCCAGGCTGGTTTGGTTTGGTTTCGGTTTTACGTCACGAACTCCCTTTTCTACTAAGGACTAGGACGGTTGCCTTCTTGTGAAGGACTTGTTTTGGCAGATGTAATCGTTACCCTGAGAGTATGCCCTTACTAACCTCAGTCCGTGACGGGGCGCGAACCCTCGACCTGCCGCCTCAGAGTCGCGGACGCTACCATTTTGCCACGGAGACTACACTACCCACTCCAGCCTGCAGAATCATTATGCTCGTTAGACATAATGCGATATTGTAACTCAATGGAGATTATCTATGTTAAGTCGCTCGACCTCAGTATACATTTAATGAGAGAGATGGCAAAACTTTATTGGAATCTTTGCTAAATTTGGTTAACTCGTCATTTGAGCCATCCTCGGATGCTGCTTAGAATTCTACGCAACACATTTGCATCTTTAGTACATGTTTACTCGATAAAAGCATAAAAAATCGATAATGGAAAAACGTCATCCTGCTTCATAGGTGAACAAAGCTCTACTATAAGTATAAATGACATATTAATTTCCAAGAACCATCGACATATAATAGTGATGAATGTGTCGGATGAAAAAAGAAATGAAAAAAAAATATATCCATATATTGCAACACTCTTAGGTAATGTTTATTTTGAGTCATCCTATAGCAATAAGAGGTAAATAATTTCCATTTAATTTTGATGCAGTAGACAGATAAAAAATAATCAAAGAGCTTTTAAATCCATTTCTTTCTAGAGACATAAGGTATACTCAGGCATTTCAAAAATAAAGAAAACATGTGGGGACTCATATACGAATACTTGAGTTTAGAATATGAACTGCACAGTATACCGTAAGAATTCGGATTTTCTTTTGCACTAGAATATATAGATGAACGACAAAAATTGAAAAGGAAAATATTGAGACTTATAACTTCTGGTGTATTTAAGCTTGACGGATGTGAATATTTCAAGTTATATGAGAACAAAAATTTGACAGGCGAAAAGCAGACATTGAAATAAGATGGCAATATACGTAGAATTCAGTGAAAAAAATAGAGCTTTCAATAAAAGCCAGAAAATTTTGCAGAAAAGCTCTCTCTCTCTCTCTCTCTCTCTCTCTATATATATATATATATATATATATATATATATATATATATATATATATATATATATATATATATATATATATATATGAATCATTTTTTTACCCCGACCGGGACTCGAACCTAGGACTTATGATTACTAAGTCAAGGCGCTACCACTACACCACAGAAGGTTAAAAGGAACCCAACCTTATAGCTTATATCTGCTATACTTAGGAATGAACGCATTCTAACTGAATGCCACTATGTTCATATTACAGATTCCCCAACCTCACTCGTGGCTTCATTTTAGCAGTTAATTCGATTCCCAATCTCATTCGGGCCATGAAATAACCAAATAGCACATTACATATGTGAAAACATGAATCATTTTTTTACCCCGACCGGGACTCGAACCTAGGACTTATGATTACTAAGTCAAGGCGCTACCACTACACCACAGAAGGTTAAAAGGAACCCAACCTTATAGCTTATATCTGCTATACTTAGGAATGAACGCATTCTAACTGAATGCCACTATGTTCATATTACAGATTCCCCAACCTCACTCGTGGCTTCATTTTAGCATTTAATTCGATTCCCAATCTCATTCGGGCCATGAAATAACCAAATAGCACATTACATATGTGAAAACATGAATCATTTTTTTACCCCGACCGGGACTCGAACCTAGGACTTATGATTACTAAGTCAAGGCGCTACCACTACACCACAGAAGGTTAAAAGGAACCCAACCTTATAGCTTATATCTGCTATACTTAGGAATGAACGCATTCTAACTGAATGCCACTATGTTCATATTACAGATTCCCCAACCTCACTCGTGGCTTCATTTTAGCATTTAATTCGATTCCCAATCTCATTCGGGCCATGAAATAACCAAATAGCACATTACATATGTGAAAACATGAATCATTTTTTTACCCCGACCGGGACTCGAACCTAGGACTTATGATTACTAACTCAAGGCGCTACCACTACACCACAGAAGGTTAAAATGAACCCAACCTTATAGCTTATATCTGCTATACTTAGGAATGAACGCATTCTAACTGAATGCCACTATGTTCATATTACAGATTCCCCAACCTCACTCGTGGCTTCATTTTAGCATTTAATTCGATTCCCAATCTCATTCGGGCCATGAAATAACCAAATAGCACATTACATATGTGAAAACATGAATCATTTTTTTACCCCGACCGGGACTCGAACCTAGGACTTATGATTACTAACTCAAGGCGCTACCACTACACCACAGAAGGTTGAAAGGAACCCAACCTTATAGCTTATATCTGCTATACTTAGGAATGAACGCATTCTAACTGAATGCCACTATGTTCATATTACAGATTCCCCAACCTCACTCGTGGCTTCATTTTAGCATTTAATTCGATTCCAAATCTCATTCGGGCCATGAAATAACCAAATAGCACATTACATATGTGAAAACATGAATCATTTTTTTACCCCGACCGGGACTCGAACCTAGGACTTATGATTACTAAGTCAAGGCGCTACCACTACACCACAGAAGGTTAAAAGGAACCCAACCTTATAGCTTATATCTGCTATACTTAGGAATGAACGCATTCTAACTGAATGCCACTATGTTCATATTACAGATTCCCCAACCTCACTCGTGGCTTCATTTTAGCATTTAATTCGATTCCCAATCTCATTCGGGCCATGAAATAACCAAATAGCACATTACATATGTGAAAACATGAATCATTTTTTTACCCCGACCGGGACTCGAACCTAGGACTTATGATTACTAAGTCAAGGCGCTACCACTACACCACAGAAGGTTAAAAGGAACCCAACCTTATAGCTTATATCTGCTATACTTAGGAATGAACGCATTCTAACTGAATGCCACTATGTTCATATTACAGATTCCCCAACCTCACTCGTGGCTTCATTTTAGCATTTAATTCGATTCCCAATCTCATTCGGGCCATGAAATAACCAAATAGCACATTACATATGTGAAAACATGAATCATTTTTTTACCCCGACCGGGACTCGAACCTAGGACTTATGATTACTAAGTCAAGGCGCTACCACTACACCACAGAAGGTTAAAAGGAACCCAACCTTATAGCTTATATCTGCTATACTTAGGAATGAACGCATTCTAACTGAATGCCACTATGTTCATATTACAGATTCCTCAACCTCACTCGTGGCTTCATTTTAGCATTTAATTCTATTCCCAATCTCATTCGGGCCATGAAATAACCAAATAGCACATTACATATGTGAAAACATGAATCATTTTTTTACCCCGACCGGGGCTCGAACCTAGGACTTATGATTACTAAGTCAAGGCGCTACCACTACACCACAGAAGGTTGAAAGGAACCCAACCTTATAGCTTATATCTGCTATACTTAGGAATGAACGCATTCTAACTGAATGCCACTATGTTCATATTACAGATTCCCCAACCTCACTCGTGGCTTCATTTTAGCATTTAATTCGATTCCCAATCTCATTCGGGCCATGAAATAACCAAATAGCACATTACATATGTGAAAACATGAATCATTTTTTTACCCCGACCGGGACTCGAACCTAGGACTTATGATTACTAAGTCAAGGCGCTACCACTACACCACAGAAGGTTAAAAGGAACCCAACCTTATAGCTTATATCTGCTATACTTAGGAATGAACGCATTCTAACTGAATGCCACTATGTTCATATTACAGATTCCCCAACCTCACTCGTGGCTTCATTTTAGCATTTAATTCGATTCCCAATCTCATTCGGGCCATGAAATAACCAAATAGCACATTACATATGTGAAAACATGAATCATTTTTTTACCCCGACCGGGACTCGAACCTAGGACTTATGATTACTAAGTCAAGGCGCTACCACTACACCACAGAAGGTTAAAAGGAACCCAACCTTATAGCTTATATCTGCTATACTTAGGAATGAACGCATTCTAACTGAATGCCACTATGTTCATATTACAGATTCCCCAACCTCACTCGTGGCTTCATTTTAGCATTTAATTCGATTCCCAATCTCATTCGGGCCATGAAATAACCAAATAGCACATTACATATGTGAAAACATGAATCATTTTTTTACCCCGACCGGGACTCGAACCTAGGACTTATGATTACTAAGTCAAGGCGCTACCACTACACCACAGAAGGTTAAAAGGAACCCAACCTTATAGCTTATATCTGCTATACTTAGGAATGAACGCATTCTAACTGAATGCCACTATGTTCATATTACAGATTCCCCAACCTCACTCGTGGCTTCATTTTAGCATTTAATTCGATTCCCAATCTCATTCGGGCCATGAAATAACCAAATAGCACATTACATATGTGAAAACATGAATCATTTTTTTACCCCGACCGGGACTCGAACCTAGGACTTATGATTACTAAGTCAAGGCGCTACCACTACACCACAGAAGGTTAAAAGGAACCCAACCTTATAGCTTATATCTGCTATACTTAGGAATGAACGCATTCTAACTGAATGCCACTATGTTCATATTACAGATTCCCCAACCTCACTCGTGGCTTCATTTTAGCATTTAATTCGATTCCCAATCTCATTCGGGCCATGAAATAACCAAATAGCACATTACATATGTGAAAACATGAATCATTTTTTTTTTACCTCGACCGGGACTCGAAACTAGGACTTATGATTACTAAGTCAAGGCGCTACCACTACACCACAGAAGGTTAAAAGGAACCCAATCTTATAGCTTATATCAGCTATACTTAGGAATGAACGCATTCTAACTGAATGCCACTATGTTCATATTACAGATTCCCCAACCTCACTCGTGGCTTCATTTTAGCATTTAATTCGATTCCCAATCTCATTCGGGCCATGAAATAACCAAATAGCACATTACATATGTGAAAACATGAATCATTTTTTACCCCGACCGGGACTCGAACCTAGGACTTATGATTACTAAGTCAAGGCGCTACCACTACACCACAGAAGGTTAAAAGGAACACAACCTTATAGCTTATATCTGCTATACTTAGGAATGAACGCAGTCTAACTGAATGCCACTATGTTCATATTACAGATTTCCCAACCTCACTCGTGGCTACATTTTAGCATTTAATTCGATTCCCAATCTCATTCGGGCCATGAAATAACCAAATAGCACATAACATATGTGAAAACATGAATCATTTTTTACCCCGACCGGGACTCGAACCTAGGACTTATGATTACTAAGTCAAGGCGCTACCACTACACCACAGAAGGTTAAAAGGAACACAACCTTATAGCTTATATCTGCTATACTTAGGAATGAACGCAGTCTAACTGAATGCCACTATGTTCATATTACAGATTCCCCAACTTCACTCGTAGCTTCATTTTAGCATTTAATTCGATTCCCAATCTCATTCGGGCCATGAAATAACCAAATAGCACATTACATATGTGAAAACATGAATCATTTATTACCCCGACCGGGACTCGAACCTAGGACTTATGATTACTAAGTCAAGGCGCTACCACTACACCACAGAAGGTTAAAAGGAACACAACCTTATAGCTTATATCTGCTATACTTAGGAATGAACGCATTCTAACTGAATGCCACTATGTTCATATTACAGAGTCCCAAACCTCACTCGTGGCTTCATTTTAGCATTTAATTCGATTCCCAATCTCATTCGGGCCATGATATAACCAAATAGCACATTACATATGTGAAAACATGAATCATTTTTTACCCCGACCGGGACTCGAACCTAGGACTTATGATTACTAAGTCAAGGCGCTACCACTACACCACAGAAGGTTAAAAGGAACCCAACCTTATAGCTTATATCTGCTATACTTAGGAATGAACGCATTCTAACTGAATGCCACAATGTTCATATTACAGATTCCCCAACTTCAGTCGTAGCTTCATTTTAGCATTTAATTCGATTCCCAATCTCATTCGGGCCATGAAATAACCAAATAGCACATTACATATGTGAAAACATGAATCATTTTTTACCCCGACCATGACTCGAACCTAGGACTTATGATTACTAAGTCATGGCGCTACCACTACATCAAAGAAGGTTAAAAGGAACCCAACCTTATAGCTTATATCTGCTATACTTAGGAATGAACGCATTCTAACTGAATGCCACTATGTTCATATTACAGATTCCCCAACCTCACTCGTGGCTTCATTTTAGCATTTAATTCGATTCCCAATCTCATTCGGGCCATGAAATAACCAAATAGCACATTACATAGGTGAAAACATGAATCATTTTTTACCCCGACCGGGACTCGAACCTAGGACTTATGATTACTAAGTCAAGGCGCTACCACTACACCACAGAAGGTTAAAAGGAACCCAACCTTATAGCTTAAATCTGCTATACTTAGAAATGAACGCATTCTAACTGAATGCCACTATGTTCATACAACAGATTCCCAAACCTCACTCGTGGCTTCATTTTAGCATTTAATTCGATTCCCAATCTCATTCGGGCCATGAAATAACCAAATAGCACATTACATATGTGAAAACATGAATCATTTTTTTTTCCCCTGACCGGGACTCGAACCTAGGACTTATGATTACTAAGTCAAGGCGCTACCACTACACCACAGAAGGTTAAAAGGAACCCAACCTTATAGCTTATATCTGCTATACTTAGGAATGAACGCATTCTAACTGAATGCCACTATGTTCATATTACAGATTGCCCAACCTCACTCGTGGCTTCATTTTAGCATTTAATTCGATTCCCAATCTCATTCGGGCCATGAAATAACCAAATAGCACATTACATATGTGAAAACATGAATCATTTATTAACCCGACCGGGACTCGAACCTAGGACTTATGATTACTAAGTCAAGGCGCTACCACTACACCACAGAAGGTTAAAAGGAACCCAACCTTATAGCTTATATCTGCTATACTTAGGAATGAACCCATTCTAACTGAATGCCACTATGTTCATATTACAGATTCCCCAACCTCACTCGTGGCTTCATTTTAGCATTTAATTCGATTCCCAATCTCATTCGGGCCATGAAATAACCAAATAGCACATTACATATGTGAAAACATGAATCATTTTTTACCCCGACCATGACTCGAACCTAGGACTTATGATTACTAAGTCAAGGCGCTACCACTACACCACAGAAGGTTAAAAGGAACACAACCTTATAGCTTATATCTGCTATACTTAGGAATGAACGCAGTCTAACTGAATGCCACTATGTTCATATTACAGATTCCCAAACCTCACTCGTGGCTTCATTTTAGCATTTAATTCGATTCCCAATCTCATTCGGGCCATGAAATAACCAAATAGCACATTACATATGTGAAAACATGAATCATTTTTTACCCCGACCGGGACTCGAACCTAGGACTTATGATTACTAAGTCAAGGCGCTACCACTACACCACAGAAGGTTAAAAGAAACCCAACCTTATAGCTTATATCTGCTATACTTAGGAATGAATGCATTCTAACTGAATGCCACTATGTTCATATTACAGATTCCCCAACCTCACTCGTGGCTTCATTTTAGCATTTAATTCGATTCCCAATCTCATTCGGGCCATGAAATAACCAAATAGCACATTACATATGTGAAAACATGAATCATTTTTTTTTAACCTCGACCGGGACTCGAACCTAGGACTTATGATTACTAAGTCAAGGCGCTACCACTACACCACAAAAGGTTAAAAGGAACCCAACCTTATAGCTTATATCTGCTATACTTAGGAATGAACGCATTCTAACT
>JAXCGZ010003475.1:5000-11248 GCA_037179515.1 Halocaridina rubra | reverse complement strand
GATATGGTGACAGTCTTTAAATTCCTTCATGGTTATGATAGAGTGGATAGGTATTAATATTTTGATATGGCTGGCTTTAGAACTAGAGGTCATAGTTTGAAGCTTCGTAAGAAAACTTCTTTGCAGGATGTAAGGAAATACTTTTTCAGTGTAAGAGTAGTTGATAATTGGAATTGGCTAAGCGAGGAGGTAGTTAATGCTATCTCAATTCAAAGTTTTAAGGACAGGTATGGTAAGTATCACTAAATACAAAATGGAAACGATCAGGAGACGGGAAGATACGAGCTTTGGGCTCTTTCTCGTAAGCACAATTAGGTAATCACACACACACACACACACACACACACACACACACACACACACACACACACACACACACACACACACACACACACACACAAGTCAGTTTATCAGTTAGGAAGAATAATATAGCAGAAACAGGTGGGTGCCACCTCAAACACAAATTCGAATTTTCCTTCAGGTTTGACTTTTGTTTTTCTTTTTCTTTTTATACTTAAATTACCATGGTCAAGTTTTTAAGTTAAGATGTGTGTTACCAGAAAAGAGATAAACTGAGTCACTAAATAGCACTTATATGGAGATATAAAAATTCTGTGTGAAGCTCAATTAAAAGTTTTTCTCTTTTTTTTTTCCTCTTTCTCGTCTTCTTTCTATATTCTGTGAGAGGGAGAACATAAAAATGAGGCCATCTCTGTCCCAAACCTCTCCCACCCAGGGGTCGGGAGAAGGGGTAACCATCAGGGGACTTAAACAGAGAATCAAGAAGTTAGAGGAAATGGTTATAAGCCTTGATGATAAAATTCGGAATATGGATGGAGAAATGAAAGAGAATGAAACACTCAGAGAACAAATAAGATCTTTGGAGGAAGCAAATAAAGCACAAGGGCAGGAGAGAAAGGAACTAGAAAAAAGAATAAAGAAGCTGGAAGGGGAAAAGAGTCAACTAGAATCTAGAATTTCTAAACAAGAAGATAAAAACAAACAGCTGAATGACAACCTAAAGGAATTAGATGTTAGTTCACTGCTCTCTTCTGAGAGAGACGAGATTGCTGCTTGGAATGTCCAGATTAAGGAAAACATTGAACAGTTCAGAAAAGAGTTCCAGGAGCTGAATATGGAAAATGATGCCATGAAAACTTCCTTTGCTGATGCACTAAAGGGGAATGTGGCAGTAAAAGAGGCTGTAAAGGTGGTGGCACTGGAAAACATACAAACAGTTGACTATAAAGAGACAGTAATCGAAAAAATGAAAGACGTTGTGATGGAAAGGGCAAACCCACTCATCAGACAGGCACTTGATAAGGAGAAGACAGTGGTAATCTCAGGCATAAGTGAATCCCAGGAGCCAACATGGCAGGGGAGACTTGAAGAAAATAAAGCTAGGGTTGTAGACCTGATAAGAAAGCTTGGAGTAGTATGTGGTCCTGAGGATATTGTAAACATACACCAACTAGGTAAATATTCGAGGGAAGGAAAGCAGAGACCAACAAAAGTAACCTTTGAGAGAGGGGAAACATGTAGGGAAATATTGTTGAGAAAAAAAAGTCTAAAAGACCTTCAAGAATGCAAAGAAGTGTTCATTAGACGATACAGAACACAGGAAGAGATGGGAAAGATCAAAAACTTGTTGCAAGAGGCAAGAAGGCTAAATGATGAAAGAAATGAAGAAGAGAAGAAAAATTTTCGTTACAGAGTACTTCCAGACAAAGGGGAGATAAAGAAGATAATGACAGAAGATCAGGGGATGGGGCCTCATTAAGACTGTTATACACAAATGCTGATGGATTAGCTGGTAAGGCAGTAGAATTAAAAGATAGGATTCACAACAGTAAGGCAGATATAGTAGCAATTACAGAGACTAAGTTGAGTGAGGACATAAACAGTGTCACAGTTTTTCCTAAGGGCTTCAGAATACTAAGGGTTGAAAGATCTGAGAGGACTGGTGGAGGGATAGCACTGCTCATAAGTGAGAGGATTCAAGTTGAAGAAACAAACTTGGCTATAGAAAGTGAGTTCAGGGAATTTCTTGTTGCTCGCATAAATACTGGGTCAGAGAGCATTATAATAACTGTTGTATACAACCCACCAAGGAACCAAAATAGGCTTGAAATTTATGAGGAAATTCATATAGTACTATTGAAGTCATAAACTCAGTTGTTAACATGGCACGGGAGAAAAAATGTAGGATTTTGATTATGGGAGACTTTAATCATAAAGAGATAGATTGGATAAATCTTGACCCACACAGTGGTGAGGACTCATTTGGGGCAAGATTCCTAGATTGCGTACAAGGGAATTTCCTACACCAACATGTAATGGAACCAACAAGAGCCAGGGGTGGGGATGAGCCATCACTACTTGATCTAGTGTTCACAGATAATGTGTTGGATATTGAATATATTGAGTATAAACCACCAATTGGAAAGAGTGACCACTGTGTGTTGTTGATGGAGAATATCATTAAAGATATTCTTCCTGAGAGTAGAGGCACTGAGGACATGAGTAGGAACTATCGGAAAGGAGATTACATCAAAATGAATGAGCTTTTTGCAGTTATTGACTGGAGAACCTTATTTTACAACAAATCTGTACAAGAAATGTATGACATCTTTTGTGAGAAATATGGGAAGATAGTAGATTGCTGCATACCTGTCACCAAAGTAGGTGTAATTCATGCCAGAGAGAAATGGTTCGATAATGGGTGTAAAAGAGCTAAGGAGTGGAGAGACAAATGCTGGAAAAGGTATAGGAGGAGAAAAAACATAAATGCCTGGCAAACCTACAAAAGAGCAAGAAATGACTACCTAAGTAAAAGGAGAGAGGCAGAGAGAGATTATGAGAGGGACATCACCAGGAAGGCTAAAGAAAATCCCAAGCTTTTCCACAGCTTTATCAGAGGAAAACTGAAGGTAAAAGAACAGGTTTTAAGGCTAAAGAGAGCGGATGGAAGCATCACTGAGACGGACGAAGAGATCTGCAAAGAATTGAACAAGGAGTTTCAGTCAGTATTTACAGTAGAAAATACCCCACCCCCTCAGATTGCAGTGATAGAAGCTCAAGGGCCGGTATTAGAGAACATCAACCTTACAGCCACAGAGGTATGCAAAGCGCTGATGGATTTAGATGTTCATAAAGCTACAGGTCCTGATGACATATCCCCTCATGTGCTTAAAAAATGCGCAAACACAATATCAGTGGCACTAAGTATCATATTTAAGGAGTCACTGGAGTCGGGGGAGATTCCAAGATGCTGGAGACAAGCAAATGTGATACCTATCTTCAAAAAGGGAAGGAGGGATACGGCTCTGAACTATAGACCAGTTTCCTTGACCAGCATAGTTTGCAAAGTTATGGAGAAACTACTAAGGAAACATATCTCTCTTCACTTGGAATCCTTCAACTTTTTGTCAGTGAGGCAACATGGTTTCAGAGAAGGTAGATCAACAGTAACAAACTTATTAGAATTTTATGATGAGGTAAGCCAAATCTTACAGGAAAGAGAGGGCTGGGCAGATTGCATATTCCTAGACTTCCAGAAAGCGTTTGACACTGTTCCACATGGGAGACTTATTAGGAAGCTGCACTCAATGGCTAGAATAGGTGGAAATGTTTTGGAATGGATAAAAACTTACTTAGAAGGAAGGGAACAGAGGGTTAGAGTAAGACACTCAGTGTCTGAATGGAGAAGAGTTAGTAGTGGAGTTCCACAGGGTTCAGTTTTAGGGCCACTTTTGTTCCTTGTATATGTAAATGACCTACCAGAGTCTGTAAATTCATTCATGAATATGTTTGCAGATGATGCAAAGATTGTGAAGAAAGTAAAAAACGAGAACAATGGTAGAGAACTTCAGGAGGATCTAAATAATCTGCATGAGTGGTCAGAAAAGTGGCTAATGAAATTCAATACTTCAAAATGTAAGGTAATGAGAATGGGTACAAGTGCAAGAAGGCCCAAGCTTGACTACTCGGTGGCTGGAGTACAACTTCAAGAGACAGAAAATGAGAGAGACCTAGGAGTAAACATACTGGCAGATTTGTCTCCAGAAATACATATAAATGGCATAGTAAGGGCAGCATATGCATTCTTATCAAATGTAAGGGTAGCCTTCAGGCACATGGACAAGAAAATGTTCAGATATATTTATGTAACCTATGTGAGGCCAAAACTCGAATATGCAGCCCCTTTTGGAATCCGCACTTGAAAAAGCACATAGCTAAGCTTGAAAAAGTTCAAAGACATGCCACGAAACTGGTGCCAGAAATACGCAATCTCAGTTATGATGAGAGGCTGAGGGAATTAGACTTACCATCACTCGAAGCTAGAAGAGTAAGGGGGGATATGGTGACAGTCTTTAAATTCCTTCATGGTTATGATAGAGTGGATAGGGATCGATATTTCGATATGGCTGGCTCTAGAACTAGAGGTCATAGTTTGAAGCTTCGTAAGAAAACTTCTTTGCAGGATGTAAGGAAATACTTTTTCAGTGTAAGAGTAGTTGATAATTGGAATTGGCTAAGCGAGGAGGTAGTTAATGCTATCTCAATCCATAGTTTTAAGGACAGGTACGATAAGTATCACTAAGTCTAAAATGGAGCCGATCAGGAGACGGGAAGATACGAGCTTTGGGCTTTTTCCCGTAAACACAATTAGGTAATCACAATTAGGTAATCACACACACACACATAGGATGTAAGGAAGAACTTTTATTTTTAGTGTAAGAGCAGTTGATATTTTGAATACCCTAAGCGAGGAGGAAGTTTATGATAACTCAATCCATAGTTTTAAGGACAGGTATGATAAGTATCACTAAGTACAAAATGGAACCTACCAAGAGACGGAAAATTGCGAGCTTGGGGATCTTTCTTGAAAGCACAATTAGGTAATTACCAGTAGGAAATTACACGAACACACACATACAAACACACACACACACACACACACAGTTCAGAAAAGAGTTCCAGGAGCTGAATATGGAAAATGATGCCATGAAAACGTCCTTTGCTGATGCACTAAAGGGGAATGTGGCAGTAAAAGAGGCTGTAAAGGTGGTGGCACTGGAAAACATACAAACAGTTGACTATAAAGAGACAGTAATCGAAAAAATGAAAGACGTTGTGATGGAAAGGGCAAACCCACTCATCAGACAGGCACTTGATAAGGAGAAGACAGTGGTAATCTCAGGCATAAGTGAATCCCAGGAGCCAACATGGCAGGGGAGACTTAAAGAAAATAAAGCTAGGGTTGTAGACCTGATAAGAAAGCTTGGAGTAGTATGTGGTCCTGAGGATATTGTAAACATACACCAGCTAGGTAAATATTCGAGGGAAGGAAAGCCGAGACCAACAAAAGTAACCTTTGAGAGAGGGGAAACATGTAGGGAAATATTGTTGAGAAAAAAAAGTCTAAAAGACCTTCAAGAATGCAAAGAAGTGTTCATTAGACGATACAGAACACAGGAAGAGATGGGAAAGATCAAAAACTTGTTGCAAGAGGCAAGAAGGTTAAATGATGAAAGAAATGAAGAAGAGAAGAAAAATTTTTGTTACAGAATACTTCCAGACAAAGCTAGAAGAGTAAGGGGGGATATGGTGACAGTCTTTAAATTCCTTCATGGTTATGAGAGAGTGGATAGGGATCGATATTTCGATATGGCTGGCTCTAGAACTAGAGGTCATAGTTTGAAGCTTCGTAAGAAAACTTTTTTGCAGGATGTAAGGAAATACTTTTTCAGTGTAAGAGTAGTTGATAATTGGAATTGGCTAAGCGAGGAGGTAGTTAATGCTATCTCAATCCATAGTTTTAAGGACAGGTACGATAAGTATCACTAAGTCTAAAATGGAACCGATCAGGAGACGGGAAGATACGAGCTTTGGGCTCTTTCCCGTAAACACAATTAGGTAATCACAATTAGGTAATCACACACACACACACACACACACACACACACACACACACACACACACACACACACACACACACATACACACACACACACACATATATATATATATATATAAATATATATAAATATATATATATATATATATATATATATATATATATATATATATATATATATATATATATATATATATATATATATATATATATATATATATAAATATATATAAATATATATATGTATATATATATATATATAAATATATATATATATATATATATATATATATATATATATATATATATATATATATATATATATATA
>JAXCGZ010003475.1:0-2500 GCA_037179515.1 Halocaridina rubra | reverse complement strand
CACAACGTCAGATCTCCACTGTCCATTTGATAAATTTAATGTTTCGGATTTTTCTATAATGGCTGCTTCAAGTATCTTTCTCCTATATTGGCAATTACTCTTATATAGCAATGAGGACTCACTCCAATTAATAGGGTGCCCAGTATCTCGCATATGCACAAATAAAGCAGAACTTTCAACGCCATATCTTACTGCTCTTTTATGCTCGGAAATTCTCTGGCCTAGCGAACGACCAGTTTGACCTATGTAGGATTTTTCGCAGGAACAGCAATCAATTTTATAAATCCCTGCTTCTAAAGCTTTTTTATTTTGATATACGTTAATTAGTGAAGAACCAATTGTTTTGGGATAATTAAATATGAAAGGATTACTTCTGCCTAATTGATCACTAAGAATTTTAATATTTTCTAAATAGGGTATTTTAATTGTATTAGTAAAGTTTATTTTTGGCTGTTCTGTCGGCCCATTATAAAATATTTTGTTTGCTTTGTTAATTGCTTTTTCGATTACATACGCGGGATACATGAGACTTTCTAATTGTTGGCGGATTAATTTGAATTCATATT
The DNA here is from genome assembly GCA_037179515.1 of Halocaridina rubra. Lineage (NCBI taxonomy): Eukaryota > Metazoa > Arthropoda > Malacostraca > Decapoda > Atyidae > Halocaridina > Halocaridina rubra. Next base: position 1,934 of record JAXCGZ010003475.1, on the reverse strand, counting down.
TTAAATGATGAGTGGAACACACTCTAAGACCTCTTAGGAAAAGATTGCATGCAACACCAGTTTTTACAGACAAAGAATGATAGCTTAGAAAGTGTATATAAGAGACAGAGAAAGTTTTCTTCCTATAGACAGTAAATGAGTATTTATTGGGTTCTCTAATAACTAAGACATCCAGAAATGGTAGCTGGCCCTCCGATTCCCATTCGGTTTTAAACTTGATGCTAGGGACTAAATCATTAAGTTTATTAAAAAATGTGTCAAATTCTCCCCAACGGGAGTCCCAATATGAAAATATATCATCTACATATCGCAACCATATCATTTCTTTGGGCTTAATACTGACTAGAATCTCTGTCTCAAAAAACTCCATATACAAGTTAGCCAGAAGGGGGGACAAGGGGCTTCCCATACTACAACCAAATTTTTGCTTGTAAAAACTACCATTAAAGGAAAATACATTATTAGTGACGCATAACTTAAGTAAATCCATGGTTTTTTCAAGACCTAGTGGAAAATGCTCGGCAAAGGGAATCAGTTTAACGCTAAGGAACTGTAAAACATTATCTACTGGAACTTTAGTGAACAGAGATTCTACGTCTAAACTAAGGAGCTTTACATTACTTAAGGGAATATTTGAGTTATTAAATTTTTTAATAAAATCTTCAGAATGTTTAAGATGAGATGAAGAAAATGAACCCAAGAAGGGGGAAAGCAGACTTGCCAGCCACTTGGAAATCTTATATATGAAAGAACCCTTGCATGATATTATAGGGCGTAAAGGAATGCCATCTTTGTGAGTTTTAGGAAGACCATAGAAGTAGGGAAGGGAGGGATTGGTGACTTTATATGATTCAAGCAATTCAATATTCTTCTTGTTTTTACCAATTTTGCGAACGGATTTATAGAAATCTGCAGATATGGTGCTCAGGGGATCTTTAACTAATTTCTCATAGGTGTTTTCATCATTAAGAAGTTCCATGGCTTTATCAATATATGAATCCTTATCAAGAAGAATAATTTTTCCGTCTTTGTCCGATTTGGTTATGATAACATTCTCAAGTTTGCGCAATGACTCAATAGCGATCAGAAATCTTCTAGGAAGTGGACATTTTGATTTATTTTGCTCTAATAATGTATTCAGAAGAATCCCCTTGAGACACATTTCATTCTTTTGGAAGTTCTGGTTAGAGAAAAATTTATCAAAACCTACTATGAAATCTATATTATTCGTTTGGTCAGGTTTGAGAGCAAAGGATAAACCAAGATTCAGTACATGATGTTGATTAACGGTAAGGGGTTGTGACGATAGGTTCATAACATTATTATGAGTTATTAGATTATTCCAAGTACTACTGTTAATAAGTTTCTGTAATTTCCTGTTTAGGATATTGGAGTGAGTCACATTACTACAAATGGCATTGCTCAAAACAAAATGAGAAAGAAACTTGTACATACCATCATCTCTGCAAAGTAGACGAAGGGACTCATTCAAGGTGCTTATGTTTCTCCTAATGACATATATGTCCTGTTTGGTGGTTTCAATCCTTTCTAGTAGAAAGAGGCGGCTGGAATCAGGAAAAGGATCACTTCCAATTGTCCATCTTGTCAACCCATACATTTTAGGGATAACTTGTTCTTTCAAACACTCCTCAAGGAAGTGTTTCTGGTTTTTCCTCCTGTGCAAACCATAGACAAGCCGTTCATATCTTCGGAAGATGGGTTTCAGTTCGGGAATATAGTAAAAGATATATGGGAGTCTATAAAAATCCATAATGGGCTAATATGCAAAATAAACTGTTATATCACAGCACAATATGAAGCAAAAAAAGGCCCATAAATAAAACACAAAAAGAAGCGAAGATGTACTATATATTACGACTGGACTCCAGTCCTCTTCAGGTACAAATGAATTGATAAATACAGAGCTGTGGATA
>JAXCGZ010003474.1:0-11305 GCA_037179515.1 Halocaridina rubra | reverse complement strand
GAAAAAAGAATAAAGAAGCTGGAAGGGGAAAAGAGTCAACTAGAATCTAGAATTTCTAATCAAGAAGATAAAAACAAACAGCTAAATGACAACCTAAAGGAATTAGATGTTAGTTCACTGCTATCTTCTGAGAGAGACGAGATTGCTGCTTGGAATGTTCAGATTAAGGAAAACATTGAACAGTTCAGAAAAGAGTTCCAGGAGCTGAATATGGAAAATGATGCCATGAAAACGTCCTTTGCTGATGCACTAAAGGGGAATGTGGCAGTAAAAGAGGCTGTAAAGGTGGTGGCACTGGAAAACATACAAACAGTTGACTATAAAGAGACAGTAATCGAAAAAATGAAAGACGTTGTGATGGAAAGGGCAAACCCACTCATCAGACAGGCACTTGATAAGGAGAAGACAGTGGTAATCTCAGGCATAAGTGAATCCCAGGAGCCAACATGGCAGGGGAGACTTGAAGATAATAAAGCTAGGGTTGTAGACCTGATAAGAAAGCTTGGAGTAGTATGTGGTCCTGAGGATATTGTAAACATACACCAACTAGGTAAATATTCGAGGGAAGGAAAGCCGAGACCAACAAAAGTAACCTTTGAGAGAGGGGAGACATGTAGGGAAATATTGTTGAGAAAAAAAAGTCTAAAAGACCTTCAAGAATGCAAAGAAGTGTCCATTAGACGATACAGAACACAGGAAGAGATGGGAAAGATCAAAAACTTGTTGCAAGAGGCAAGAAGGTTAAATGATGAAAGAAATGAAGAAGAGAAGAAAAATTTTTGTTACGGAATACTTCCAGACAAAGGGGAGATAAAGAAGATAATGACAGAAGATCAGGGGATGGGGCCTCATTAAGATTGTTATACACAAATGCTGATGGATTAGCTGGTAAGGCAGTAGAATTAAAAGATAGGATTCACAACAGTAAGGCAGATATAGTAGCAATTACAGAGACTAAGTTGAGTGAGGACATAAACAGTGTCACAGTTTTTCCTAAGGGCTTCAGAATACTAAGGGTCGAAAGATCTGAGAGGACTGGTGGAGGGATAGCACTGCTCATAAGTGAGAGGATTCAAGTTGAAGAGATAAACTTGGCTATAGAAAGTGAGTTCAGGGAATTTCTTGTTGCTCGCATAAATACTGGGTCAGAGAGCATTATAATAACTGTTGTATACAACCCACCAAGGAACCAAAATAGGCTTGAAATTTATGAGAAAAGTCATATAGGTACGATTGAAGTCATAAACTCAGTTGTTAACATGGCGCGGGAGAAAAAATGTAGGATTTTGATTATGGGAGACTTTAATCATAAAGAGATAGATTGGATAAATCTTGACCCACACAGTGGTGAGGACTCCTTTGGGGCAAGATTCCTAGATTGCGTACAAGGGAATTTCCTACACCAACATGTAATGGAACCAACAAGAGCCAGGGGTGGGGATGAGCCATCACTACTTGATCTGGTGTTCACAGATAATGTGTTGGATATTGAAAATATTGAGTATGAACCACCAATTGGAAAGAGTGACCACTGTGTGTTGTTGATGGAGTATATCATTGAAGACATTCTTCCTGAGAGTAGAGGCACTGAGGACATGAGGAGGAACTATCAGAAAGGAGATTACATCAAAATGAATGAGCTTTTTGCAGTTATTGACTGGAGAACCTTATTTTACAACAAATCTGTACAAGAAATGTATGACATCTTTTGTGAGAAATATGGGAAGATTGTAGATTGCTGCATACCTGTCACCAAAGTAGGTGTAATTCATGCCAGAGAGAAATGGTTCGATAATGGGTGTAAAAGAGCTAAGGAGTGGAGAGACAAATGCTGGAAAAGGTATAGGAGGAGAAAAAACATAAATGCCTGGCAAACCTACAAAAGAGCAAGAAATGACTACCTAAGTAAAAGGAGAGAGGCAGAGAAAGATTATGAGAGGGACATCACCAGGAAGGCGAAAGAAAATCCCAAGCTTTTCCACAGCTTTATCAGAGGAAAACTGAAGGTAAAAGAACAGGTTTTAAGGCTAAAGAGAGCGGATGGAAGCATCACTGAGACGGACGAAGAGATCTGCAAAGAATTGAACAAGGAGTTTCAGTCAGTATTTACAGTAGAAAATACCCCACCCCCTCAGATTGCAGTGATAGAAGCTCAAGGGCCGGTATTAGAGAACATCAACCTTACAGCCACAGAGGTATGCAAAGCGCTGATGGATTTAGATGTTCATAAAGCTACAGGTCCTGATGACATATCCCCTCATGTGCTTAAAAAATGCGCAAACACAATATCAGTGGCACTAAGTATCATATTTAAGGAGTCATTGGAGTCGGGGGAGATTCCAAGATGCTGGAAACAAGCAAATGTGATACCTATCTTCAAAAAGGGAAGGAGGGATACGGCTCTGAACTATAGACCAGTTTCCTTGACCAGCATAGTTTGCAAAGTTATGGAGAAACTACTAAGGAAACATATCTCTCTTCACTTGGAATCCTTCAACTTTTTGTCAGTGAGGCAACATGGCTTCAGAGAAGGAAGATCAACAGTAACAAACTTATTAGAATTTTATGATGAGGTAAGCCAAATCTTACAGGAAAGAGAGGGCTGGGCAGATTGCATATTCCTAGACTTCCAGAAAGCGTTTGACACTGTTCCACATGGGAGACTTATTAGGAAGCTGCAATCAATGGCTAGAATAGGTGGAAATGTCTTGGAATGGATAAAAACTTACTTAGAAGGAAGGGAACAGAGGGTTAGAGTAAGACACTCAGTGTCTGAATGGAGAAGAGTTAGTAGTGGAGTTCCACAGGGTTCAGTTTTAGGGCCACTTTTGTTCCTTGTATATGTAAATGACCTACCAGAGTCTGTAAACTCATTCATGAATATGTTTGCAGATGATGCAAAGATTGTGAAGAAAGTAAAAAACGAGAACAATGGTAGAGAACTTCAGGAGGATCTAAATAATCTGCATGAGTGGTCAGAAAAGTGGCTAATGAAATTCAATACCTCAAAATGTAAGGTAATGAGAATGGGTACAAGTGCAAGAAGGCCCAAGCTTGACTACTCGGTGGCTGGAGTACAACTTCAGGAGACAGAAAATGAGAGAGATCTAGGAGTAAACATATTGGCAGATTTGTCTCCAGAAATACATATAAATGGCGTAGTAAGGGCAGCATATGCATTCTTATCAAATGTAAGGGTAGCCTTCAGGCACATGGACAAGGAAATGTTCAGAAATATTTATGTAACCTATGTGAGGCCAAAACTCGAATATGCAGCCCCCTTTTAGAATCCGCACTTGAAAAAGCACATAGCTAAGCTTGAAAAAGTTCAAAGACATGCCACGAAACTGGTGCCAGAAATACGCAATCTCGGTTATGATGAGAGGCTGAGGGAGTTAGACTTGCCATCACTCGAAGCTAGAAGAGTAAGGGGGGATATGGTGACAGTCTTTAAATTCCTTCATGGTTATGATAGAGTGGATAGGGATCGATATTTCGATATGGCTGGCTCTAGAACTAGAGGTCATAGTTTGAAGCTTCGGAAGAAAACTTGTTTGCAGGATGTAAGGAAATACTTTTTCAGTGTAAGAGTAGTTGATAATTGGAATTCGCTAAGCGAGGAGGTAGTTAATGCTACCTCAATCCATAGTTTTAAGGACAGGTATGATAAGTATCACTAAGTCTAAAAATGAAACCGATTAGGAGACGGGAAAATACGAGCGTTGGGCTCTTTCCCGTAAACACAATTAGGTAATCACAATTAGGTAATCACACACACACACACACACACACACACACACACACACACACACACACACACACACACACATACATACATACATACATACATACATACATACATACATACATACATATATATATATATATATATATATATATATATATATATATATATATATATATATATATATATATATATATATATATATATATATATATATATATATATATATATATATATATATATATATATATATATATATATATATATATATATATATATATATATATATATATATATATATATATATATATATATATATAAATATATTTATATATATATTATATATATATATATATATATATATATATATATATATATATATATATATATATATATATATATATATATATATATATATATATATATATATATATATATATATATATATATATATATATATATATATATATATATATATATCCACAATGAAACGGCGATGTTGAATATTCCTATTATCTACAAAAAATATTTTTGAACATCAGGGGACTCGCACTCGCGTCGCAAGTCATAAAGTCATGATGCCTTAACTGACCAAGCTCCTATCAAAATTAAAAATCTTTGCAGCCTAGCACAGCCAATATAGTCAAGCATATCTCCCATCCTTCACTTATGTCAACTTGTAACAACTGAAGCTGGGATTAAAGTATATATATATATATATATTCACAATGAAACGGTGATGTTTAACAACATTACTATAACGTAAATCTTATGAACATATAGGGACTCGACCTTTCGTTGCAAGAAGCAAAGTCATTCTGCATTAACCAAGCTACTAATGCAGATTGATATCCGCATATCGCTGCACAGCCAGTAGTTTAACAATACTATTATCCACGAAAGTCATTGAACATTAGGGAACTCGAACTGGCGTCGCCTTATTGTTACAAAATTCCTACACATACGATGGCCGTTATCTTCCTTGTAAGACGGGGAACAGTGCCAAAGTATACACAGTCACCCGAAACTAATGTACCTCGATCACCCCATTTACCTTCTTCTGGCGTTAAGAGGAGTGTCGAGGTATATTTATACAAAAATTACTACTTTTTACTGGATTATCGAAAAAAGTAAATATCTTATCAACTGCTTTAAAAAAATCTAAAACAGTGATGTCATAAAAAAAAGAAATTGTTTATAAGATTCAAAATTTCAACTATTTAGATTTCATCATAACACCTATAGTACATTACTATGATAAACTATTAACAGGAATGGGACATCGTGCTTCCAATATAAGCATACAACTGCAAAAAGAAGGTTCAAAACACATTATCTCGACACTACGTACAACCGACATATATATATATATATATATATATATATATATATATATATATATATATATATATATATATATATATATATATATATATATATATATATATATATATATATATATAATATATATATATGATTAGTAGGTTGGCCATGGCACCAGCCACCCGTTGAAAGACTACGACAGAAGGCATTAGGATACAACTACGAGTGGTTCAGACAGTTCTAGATTGAGTCTTCTTTCAGAATGGTTCTTTCCTCATGCCTACAGCTGCACTGAATATACTGGCATATTCATTGGACATCTTTTGCTATTCCATTACATTTGACAAGTCACAACACTCCCCACATCTGTCTCTTTTTCTCTCTTTTTTCCTCATATTTGCTATTATTTATGGATGGTCCACAGCAAACGGCCCCATGTACCCGGCATAGAGGGATGCGATGAATCTCTGGGGATCGTGTTGACTCCACTATTGGCTTGATGGGAGACAAACCTGGTGGTACTAATGGTTCTGCCCTTAACCTTGCACCTCCCAATAGATCTGCTTCTTTTACTCTTCACTATTCTAACATTCGTGGGCTGAACTCTATACATGCTTCCACTGACCCATTTCAAATCTCTCACCATAATCAGTATACTCGTTTTCGTTCTAAAGGTGGGTCTGTGCCTACTGCAACACTAACACCCATATTGCGAGACTCATGGACTTTGGACATTGAATCTCCTGACTTTGATGTTCTCTGGCGAAAAATCTATCTCTCCACTATCACTATTTTCCTTTGCTTCTTCTACTATTCTCCAAACTCCTCTGAGTTTGTCTTTCTTTGAATATCTGCCCTTGTGCCATGAGTCCTTGCTATCTCCTCACCCACATGCCGAAGTTCTCTACATTGGAGTCTTCAAAGTACAACACATTGAGTGGCTTAATTCTTCTCACACTGATGAGGGAAGAAGTGGGGTCCTTGCTTTCTCTATTACTCACGATATGGAGCAAACACTCTTGACCTATTTCTTTCTTCTAACCCTTCAAACTACTCTTATTCTGTGCTTTCACCTCTATGTAAATCTGACCACACTATGATCTAAATTTCTTCCCTTTTTGCTCCCCCTCTACCAATCCTTCGTACTCAGCGCTGCCTATGGTACTTTGAGCATACCCAACGTGAAAATTTGCGTAACTGCTTCTTTGACTTCCCAAGGGATGACTACTGCTTTCAGTCCCGCAACACTAATCAGGTAGCTCTAAAAGTTGCCGAGATCATGACCTCTGGAATGGAGGCACACATTCCCTCTGCTACAAAAAAATTGTCTCTCCTAAACCTTGGCTTGACAGTCCCTGCTCCATCGCTGTACTGCTCAGATTCGAAAGTTAAAGGCTTCCTTTAAAAGAGGGAAAGTTGATGACCTTAACTGCTCTCCCACTGAAAAAGCTTCTGGTCCTTAGCCAAAAGCCTCTCCAAAAATTTCTGTAACTAAAGCTTTCCCCTTCTCATTCATTCTGATTGTTCTATAGCTTGCTATCCCACTGACAAAGCCACTCTCTTTGGCTTTCATTTTTCTGCCAACTCTTCTATATATGATTCCAGCGCACCTGTTCCCAAATCTTTATCCCTCTCTAACCCTATGACCTCCCTTATCCTTTCTTCATGCAAAGTTCATAAGGTTCTTTGCTCGCTAAAGACGAACAAGGCATCTGGTTCCGATGGTATCCCTGCAAGGTTCCTTAAGGAGTTTGCAGATGAACTGGCTACCGTGCTTTGCCATCTTCTTTGCCTCATTCTGTCAACCAGTATCTATCCTTTATCTTTGAAGCATGCTCCACTTCAATATGTTCCTAAAAAAGGTGACCGCTCTTTTCCCTCAAACTACCAACCTTTTGCCGTATCCTCCTCTATTGCTAGAGTTTTCCAGACTTTGCTCAATGCTCACTTATTGAAACGCCTTGAATCTACCTCACTTATCTCTGATCACCAGCATGGCTTCCACAAGGCAAGATCCACTGGTGGCCTTCTGTCTTATCTTACTCATGTATGGTCATCTTTTCTGAGGAACTATGGGAAATCCTTTGTCGTCGCCTTTTATATCTCTAAGGCTTTTGGCAGTCTGGAACAAGGCTCTGTTAGCCAAACTCCCTGCCTATAGCTTTACCCCTTCTTTCTGTTCTCTGATTTCCAGTTTTCTTTCTGACCGTTTTATATCTGTAGATGTTGATGGTGCAACATTAACCCCTTTCTCTGTTACCAGTGGCGTTCAACAGGGCTCTGTTTTCACCTACTCTGTTCCTTCTCTTCATCAGTGATTTTCTACAATCCCCATATTCCTCTCTTCTTCATGCCTTTGTTGACGAGTCTACCCTTCACCTTTCCTCTGCCTTTTCTTCACAACCTTCATTAGCTACTAATAATCAGTGTGATATCACTTTTTCTTCTATTTTCAACTCCGATTTACAGAGGGTATCTGAGGGCGGCATTCAAAATTTAGCTAAATTTAATGTTTCCAAGGCACAGTTTCTGGCTATCTCTTTATCTTCTCCTCCTGATAACCCTATTGTCTTCAAAACTAAAAAAATTACCTCTTAATTCTATCAGCATATAAGTAATCTATATAGCCTCTAACTTGTCTTGGAAAAATCCCATAATCCGAATTTCTAAATCTTCATCCAAAAAACTTGGGGATTTTGTTTCGTTTTCGTCATTACTTTTCCTTTTTACAGTTACTTAAAATTTATAAAGGTCTTATCCGTCCCTGCTTAAAATACAGCTCAAACATATCGGGTACTTCTTATTATACATATCTCCTTGATAGGGTTGAATCTAAGGCAGTTGGACTCATTAATGATCCTTCTCTTGCTTTTAATCTGAGTTCTCTCTCTCATCGCCGTAAGGTATCTTCCCTTTCTCTTTCTATCGCTACTACTTCCATTGCTGCTCTGATGATTTTGGCGAGTTGCATCCCTCCCCCACTGCCGAGGCCGTGTAACACTTGCCAAGCAGCCTCATCTCACAGGTACTGTGTGGAGATTTGTAGCTCGCGGATTGGTCGGTGCAGCGACTGCTTCTTCCCATCTACCTCCAGACTCTGGAACTCTCTTCCTCCTTCTGTCTTTCCTAGTTCTTATGACCTATCATCCTTCAAAAAACAGATATATCGTCATCTCAGAGCTTAGTCCTCTATATATCTGGGTCCTCTGTACTGTGACTGTTTTTTCTGTCTGGTGCTTTCCTTTGTGTGACATTACTTCATCCCTGCCTTGTTTTTAACCTTTTTCTTTTCCTTCATGCTGGTGTTTTCTTGTGCCCAAGCCTTTATTGATGAGGGCAGTTTTTGCCCGTCCTGGTGTCACACTCATAATATATGGAAGATGTTACAGTGCTAAGTCAGAGCAGTGAGTTTAACTACTTGGGATCAGTATTAACAGAGGAGGGAGGTACGGAGAAAATAATGAGAAAGAGAGTGAAGGAAGCATGGCAAAACTGGAAAGAAGTGACTGGAGTTATCTTAGACAAAAAAAATGCCGCTAAAACTCAGAATGAAGATATACAAGACAGTCGTCAGGCCTGCACTGCTATATGGGGAAGAAGCTTGGTCACTTAGGAGGAGAGAGGAGGGACTGTTGGAGAGAACAGAAATGGGGATGGTTAGATGGATTGCTGGAATATCATTACAGGAGAGGAAAGAGAGTCGAGATATAAGAAGAATGTGTGGAATTTGTAATGTCATAGAGAAGGCTAGGGAAGCTCGTTTGAGATACTATGGCCATATAGTAAGAAGAGGGGAGGAGGAACCAATCAGGAGAGCTAAGAACATGCCAGTGATAGGGAGAAGGAGTGTGGGGCGCCAGCGGATCAGATGAATGGACGTGGTGGGGAGGGATATGGTTGAAGTTGGATTGGAGGAGGGAGATGCAAGGGATAGGAACAAGTGGAGGAAGTTGACTCGAGCGGCCGACCCTGCTATTCAGTGGGATTAATAAGGTCGAAGGAAGAAGATATATATATATTTATATATATATATATATATATATATATATATATATATATATATATATATATATATATATATATATATATATATATATATATATATATATATATGGTGGAATGAAGGGGTGAAAATGAAGGTGGAAGAGAAAAAGAGGGCTTTTGAGGAATGGCTGCAGTGTAAAAGTAGGGAGAAGTATGAAAGATATAGGGAGAAAAATGTGGAAACCAAGTGGAAGGTAGAGGAAGAGAAGAGGTTGGCAAATGTTAGGTGGGGACAGGATTTTAGTAGGTAGTATGAGGAGAATAAAAAGAAGTTTTGGAAAGAAGTGAAGAGAGCAAGGAAGGGTGGATCGAGGATGGAAGAGACAGTGAAAAATGTGAATGGACAGATGTTAAGAGGGAACGATGCAAGGAAAAGATGGGCAGAATATTTTGAGTGCTTGCTGAATGTTGAGGAAGATAGAGAGGCAGCTATAGTGGCAGTGGGAGGGGTTCAAGGGCCAGTAATGGGAGATGAAAATGAGAGAGAGATTACAAGAGAGGAGGTGAAAAGGGCATTGTATGAAGCAAAAGCAGGTAAAGCACCTGGAATGGATGGTGTGAGAGCGGAGATGTTTAAAGAAGGGGGTGTGACTGCATTGGAATGGTTAGTGAGAGTGTTTAATATATGCTTTATGTTGTCATTGGTGCCAGTGGATTGGGTGATTGCCTGTATAGTGCCCCTATACAAAGGTAAGGGAGATATGTATGAATGCAGTAATTTTAGGGGTATAAGTTTGTTGAGTGTGGTAGGAAAAGTGTATGGTAGGATACTGGTTAATAGGATTAGGGATAAGACAGAATATGTGATCGAGGAAGTGCAGAGTGGTTTTAGGAGAGGTAGAGGTTGCATAGATCAGATTTTTATAGTTAGGCAGTTATGTGAGAAATATTTAGCAAAGGGTAAGGATGTGTATTTTGCATTTTTGAATCTGGTGAAAGCATATGATAGAGTTGATAGAGAGGCTATGTGGAATGTTTTGAGATTATATGGAATCAATGGTAAATTGTTGCATGCAGTGAAGAGTTTGTATGAGGGTAGCAGAGCTTGTGTTAGGGTAGGGAATGAAGTGAGTGAGTGGTTTCCAGTGAGTGTGGGACTGAGACAGGGATGTGTGATGTCACCATGGCTGTTCAATTTGTATATTGATGGAGTTGTAAAAGAGGTGAATGAGCGAGTGTGTGGTCGAGGTTTGAGAATGGTAGATGGGGATGATAATGAGTGGGAGCTCAATCAGTTGCTGTTTGCAGATGATACTGTGGTGGTGGCAGATTCAGAGGAAAAGCTGTGTCAGGTAGTGTCAGAATTTGGAATGGTGTGTGAGAGAAGGAAGCTGCGAGGGAATGTGGGAAAGAGTAAGGTTATGAGGTGTACAAGAAATGAGGATGGCGCTGGATTGAATGTTATGTTGAATGGAGAGACACTTAAGGAGGTTATCAGTTTAAGTATTTAGGCTCGGTTATAGATGCAAATGGTGGAGTGGGAGCAGATGTGTGTCACAGAGTGAATGAAGGATGTAAAGTGTTGGGTGCATTGAAAGGAGTGATGAAGAATAGAGGGTTGGAAATGAATGTTAAGAAAGTTTTGTATTAGAAAGTGGTTGTGCCAACTGTGATGTATGGATCAGAGTTATGGGGTATGAGAGTAAGTGAGAGACGAACTAAATGTGTTTGAGATGAAATGCCTGAGGAGTATGATTGGTGTATCTCGATTGGATAGGGTTAGGAATGAAGTGGTGAGAGCAAGAACGGGTGTGAGGAGAGAAATTGCAGCCAGAGTAGATATGAATGTTCTGAGATGGTTTGGCCATGTGGAAAGGATGGATGATGAAAGGCTGCTGAAAAAGGTGATGAATGCGAGAGTTGATGGGAGAAATGCTAGGGGGGGGCCTAGGTTTGGATGGATGGATGGAGTAAGGAGAGCCCTGAATGATAGGAGGATGGATGTGAGGGAAGCAAGCGAGCGTGCTAGGAATAGGAATGAGTGGCGAGCGATTGTGACTCAGCTCTGATGGGCATCTGCTGTTACCACGGGGCTGCATCTTACAGAGATAGCCCTGTGGTAGGGGCAGTAGGAGGAGCTGGCAGTTGTGAAGCGACACAGGTTGTGGAAGAGCCGGGAGGATGGGCTGTGGCACTCCAGCAGTGCCATCTGAATGGGCGCTAGCTCCCTCGTCATTGCCCATAGAGCAGAGT
>JAXCGZ010003473.1:0-11347 GCA_037179515.1 Halocaridina rubra | reverse complement strand
TCCTTCGTTCGAGTCCCGGTCGGGGTAAAAAATGATTCATGTTTTCACATATGTAATGTGCTTATCTGGTTATTTCATGGAATGAATGAGATTGGGAATTGAATTAAATGCTAAAATGAAGCCACGAGTGAGGTTGGGGAATTTGTAATATGAACATAGTGGCATTCAGTTAGAATGTGTTCATTCCTAAGTATAGCAGATATAAGCTATAAGGTTGGATTCCTTTTAACCTTCTGTGGTGTAGTGGTAGCGCCTTGACTTAGTAATCATAAGTCCTTGGTTCGAGTCCCGGTCGGGGTAAAAAATGATTCATGTTTTCACATATGCAATGTGCTTATCTGGTTATTTCATGGCCCCAATGAGATTGGAAATTGAAATAAATGCTAAAATGAAGCCACGAGTGAGGTTGGGGAATCTGTAATATGAACATAGTGGCATTCAGTTAGAATGCGTTCATTCCTAAGTATAGCAGATATAAGCTATAATTCTGGATTCCTTTTAACCTTCTGTGGTGTAGTGGTAGCGCCTTGACTTAGTAATCATAAGTCCTTGGTTCGAGTCCCGATCAGGGTAAAAAATAATTCATGTTTTCACATATGTAATGTGCTTATCTGGTTATTTCATGGCCCGAATGAGATTGGGAATTGAATTAAATGCTAAAATGAAGCCACGAGTGAGGTTGGGGAATATGTAATATGAACATAGTGGCATTCAGTCTAGAATGTGTTCATTCCTAAGTATAGCAGATATAAGCTATAAGGTTGGATTCATTTTAACCTTCTGTGGTGTAGGGGTAGCGGCTTGACTTAGTAATCATAAGTCCTTGGTTCGAGTCCTGGTCGTGGTAAAAAATGATTCATGTTTTCACATATGTAATGTGCTTATCTGGTTATTTCATGGCCCGAATGAGATTGGGAATTGAATTAAATGCTAAAATGAAGCCACGAGTGAGGTTGGGGAATCTGTAATATGAACATAGTGGCATTCAGTTAGAATGTGTTCATTCCTAAGTATAGCAGATATAAGCTATAAGGTTGGATTCCATTTAACCTTCTGTGGTGTAGTGGTAGCGCCTTGACTTAGTAATCATAAGTCCTTGGTTCGAGTCCCGGTCGGGGTAAATAATGATTCATGTTTTCACATATGTAATGTGCTTATCTGGTTATTTCATGGCCCGAATAAGATTGGGAATTGAATTAAATGATAAAATGAAGCCACGAGTGAGTTTGGGGAATCTGTTATATGAACATAGTGGCATTCAGTTAGAATGCGTTCATTCCTAAGTAAAGCAGATTTAAGCTATAAGGTTAGGTTCCTTTTAACCTTCTGTGGTGTAGTGGTAGCGCCTTGACTTAGTAATCATAAGTCCTTGGTTCGAGTCCTGGTCGTGGTAAAAAATTATTCATGTTTTCACATATGTAATGAGCTTATCTGGTTATTTCATGGCCTGAATGAGATTGGGAATTGAATTAAATGCTAAAATGAAGCCACGAGTGAGGTTGGGGAATTTGTAATATGAACATAGTGGCATTCAGTTAGAATGCATTCATTCCTAAGTATAGCAGATATAAGCCATAAGGTTGGATTCCTTTTAACCTTCTGTGGTGTAGTGGTAGCGCCTTGACTTAGTAATCATAAGTCCTTGGTTCGAGTCCCGGTCGAGGTAAAAAATGATTCATGTTTTCACATATGTAATGTGCTTATCTGGTTATTTCATGGCCTGAATGAGATTGGGAATTGAATTAAATGCTAAAATGAATCCAGGAGTGAGGTTGGGGAATCTGTAATATGAACATAGTGGCATTCAGTTAGAATGCGTTCATTCCTAAGTATAGCAGATATAAGCTATAAGGTTGGATTCCTTTTAACCTTCTGTGGTGTAGTGGTAGCGCCTTGACTTAGCAATAATAAGTCCTTGGTTCGAGTCCCGGTCGGTGTAAAAAATGATTCATGTTTTCACATATGTAATGTGCTTATCTGGTTATTTCATGGCCCGAATGAGATTGGGAATTGAATTAAATGCTAAAATGAAGCCACGAGTGAGGTTGGGGAATCTGTAATATGAACATAGTGGCATTCAGTTAGAATGCGTTCATTCCTAAGTATAGCAGATATAAGCTATAAGGTTGGATTCCTTTTAACTTTCTGTGGTGTAGTGTTAGCGCCTTGACGTAATAATTATAAGTCCTTGGTTCGAGTCTCGGTCGGGGTAAAAAATGATTCATGTTTTCACATATGTAATGTGCTTATCTGGAAATTTCATGGCCCGAATGAGATTGGGAATTGAATTAAATGCTAAAATGTAGCCACGAGTGAGGTTGGGGAATCTGTAATATGAACATGGTGGCATTCAGTTAGAATGCGCTCATTCCTAAGTATAGCAGATATAAGCTATAAGGTTGGATTCCATTTAACCTTCTGTGGTGCAGTGGTAGCGCCTTGACTTAATAATCATAAGTCCTTGGTTCGAGTCCCGGTCGGGGTAAATAATGATTCATGTTTTCACATATGTAATGTGCTTATCTGGTTATTTCATGGCCCGAATGAGACTGGGAATTGAATTAAATGGTAAAATGAAGCCACGAGTGAGGTTGGGGAATCTGCAATATGAACATAGTGGCATTCAGTTAGAGTGCGCTCATTCCTAAGTATAGCAGATATAAGCTATAAGGTTGGATTCCTTTTAACCTCCTGTGGTGTAGTGGTAGCGCCTTGACTTAGTAATCATAAGTTCTTGGTTCGAGTCCCTGTCGGGGTAAAATGTGATTTATGTTTTCACATATGTAATGTGCTTATCTGGTTATTTCATGGCCCGAATGAGATTGGAAATTGAATTAAATGCTAAAATGAAGCCACGAGTGAGGTTTGGGCAATCTGTAATATGAACATAGTGGCACTCGTTAGAATGCGTTCATTCCTAAGTATAGCAGATATAAGCTATAAGGTTGGATTCCTTTTAACCTTCTGTGGTGTAGTGGTTGCGCCTTGACTTAGTAATCATAAGTCCTTGGTTCGAGTCCCGGTCGGGGTAAAATATGATTCATGTTTTCACATATGTAATGTGCTTATCTGGTTATTTCATGGCGCGAATGAGATTGGGAATTGAATTAAATGCTAAAATGAAGCCACGGGTGAGGTTGGGGAATCTGCAATATGAACATAGTGGCATTCAGTTAGAATGCGTTCATTCCTAAGTATAGCAGATATAAACTATAAGGTTGGATTCCTTTTTACCTTCTGTGGTGTAGTGGTAGCGCCTTGACTTAGTAATCATAAGTCCTTGGTTCGAGTTCCGGTCGGGGTAAAAAATGATTCATGTTTTCATATATGTAATGTGCTTATCTGGTTATTTCATGGCCCGAATGAGATTGGGAATTGAATTAAATGCTAAAATGAAGACAAGAGTGAGGTTGGGGAATCTGTAATATGAATATAGTGGCATTCAGTTAGAATGCGTTCATTCCTAAGTATAGCAGATATAAGCTATAAGGTTGGATTCATTATTTAACCTTCTGTGGTGTAGTGGTAGCGCCTTGACTTAGTAATCATAAGTCCTTCGTTCGAGTCCCGGTCGGGGTAAAAAATGATTCATGTTTTCACATATGTAATGTGCTTATCTGGTTATTTCATGGAATGAATGAGATTGGGAATTGAATTAAATGCTAAAATGAAGCCACGAGTGAGGTTGGGGAATCTGTAATATGAACATAGTGGCATTCAGTTAGAATGTGTTCATTCCTAAGTATAGCAGATATAAGCTATAAGGTTGGATTCCTTTTAACCTTCTGTGGTGTAGTGGTAGCGCCTTGACTTAGTAATCATAAGTCCTTGGTTCGAGTCCCTGTCGGGGTAAAATATGATTCATGTTTTTACATATGTAATGTGCTTATCTGGTTATTTCATGGCCTGAATGAGATTGGAAATTGAATTAAATGCTAAAATGAAGCCACGGGTGAGGTTTGGGAATCTGTAATATGAACATAGTGGCATTCAGTTAGAATGCGTTCATTCCTAAGTATAGCAGATATAAGCTATAAGGTTGGATTCCTTTTAACCTTCTGTGGTGTAGTGGTAGCGCCTTGACTTAGTAATCATAAGTCCTTGGTTCGAGTCCCAGTCGGGGTAAAAAATGATTCATGTTTTCACATATGTAATATGCTTATCTGGTTATTTCATGGCCCGAATGAGATTGGGAATTGAATTAAATGCTAAAATGAATCCAGGAGTGAGGTTGGGTAATCTGTAATATGAACATAGTGGCATTCAGTTAGAATGCGTTCATTCCTAAGTATAGCAGATATAAGCTATAAGGTTGGATTCATTTTAACCTTCTGTGGTGTAGTGGTAGCGCCTTGACTTAGTAATCATAAGTCCTTGGTTCGAGTCCCGGTCGCTGTAAAAAATGATTCATGTTTTCACATATGTAATGTGCTTATCTGGTTATTTCATGGCCCGAATGAGACTTTGTATTGAATTAAATGCTAAAATGAAGCCACGAGTGAGGCTGGAGAATCTGTAATATGAACATAGTGGCATTCAGTTAGAATGCGCTCATTCCTAAGTATAGCAAATATAAGCTATAAGGTTGGATTCCTTTTAACCTTCTGTGGTGTAGTGGTAGCGCCTTGACTTAGTAATCATAAGTCCTTGGTTCGAGTCCCTGTCGGGGTAAAATATGATTCATGTTTTCACATATGTAATGTGCTTATCTGGTTATTTCATGGCCCGAATGAGATTGGAAATTGAATTAAATGCTAAAATGAAGCCACGAGTGAGGTTTGGGAATCTGTAATATGAACATAGTGGCATTCAGTTAGAATGCGTTCATTCCTAAGTATAGCAGATATAAGCTATAAGGTTGGATTCCTTTTTACCTTCTGTGGTGTAGTGGTAGCGCCTTGACTTAGTAATCATAAGTCCTTGGTTCGAGTCCCGGTCGGGGTAAAAAATGATTCATGTTTTCACATATGTAATGTGCTTATCTGGTTATTTCATGGCCCGAATGAGATTGGGAATTGAATTAAATGCTAAAATGAAGCCACGAGAGAGGTTGGGGAATCTGTAATATGAACATAGTGGCATTCAGTTAGAATGCGTTCATTCCTAAGTATAGCAGATATAAGCTATAAGGTTGGATTCATTTTAGCCTTCTGTGGTGTAGTGGTAGCGCCTTGACTTAGTAATCATAAGTCCTTGGTTCGAGTCCCGGTCAGGGTAAAAAATGATTCATGTTTTCACATATGTAATGTGCTTATCTGGTTATTTCATGGCCCGAATGAGATTGGGAATTGAATTAAATGCTAAAATGTAGCCACGAGTGAGGTTGGGGAATCTGTAATGTGAACATAGTGGCATTCAGTTAGAATGTGTTCATTCCTAAGTATAGCAGATATAAGCTATAAGGTTGGATTCCATTTAACCTTCTGTGGTGTAGTGGTAGCGCCTTGACTTAGTAATCATAAGTCCTTGGTTCGAGTCCCGGTCGGGGTAAATAATGATTCATGTTTTCACATATGTAATGTGCTTATCTGGTTATTTCATGGCCCGAATAAGATTGGGAATTGAATTAAATGCTAAAATGAAGCCACGAGTGAGGTTGGGGAATCTGTTATTTGAACATAGTGGCATTCAGTTAGAATGCGTTCATTCCTAAGTAAAGCAGATTTAAGCTATAAGGTTAGATTCCTTTTAACCTTCTGTGGTGTAGTGGTAGCGCCTTGACTTAATAATCACAAGTCCTTGGTTCGAGTCCCGGTCGGGGTAAAAAATGATTCATGTTTTCACATATGTAATGTGCTTATCTGGTTATTTCATGGCCTGAATGAGATTGGGAATTGAATTAAATGCTAAAATGAAGCCACGAGTGAGGTTGGGGAATCTGTAATATGAACATAGTGGCATTCAGTTAGAATGCGTTCATTCCTAAGTATAGCAGATATAAGCTATAAGGTTGGATTCCTTTTAACCTTCTGTGGTGTAGTGGTAGCGCCTTGACTTATTAACCATAAGTCCTTGGTTCGAGTCCCGGTCGGGGTAAAAAATGATTCATGTTTTCACATATGCAATGTGCTTATCTGGTTATTTCAGGACCCGAATGAGACTTTGAATTGAATTAAATGCTAAAATGAAGCCACGAGTTAGCCTGGGGAATCTGTAATTTGAACATAGTGGCATTCAGTTAGAATGCGCTCATTCCTAAGTATAGCAGATATAAGCTATAAGGTTGGATTCCTTTTAACCTTCTGTGGTGTAGTGGTAGCGCCTTGACTTAGTAATCATAAGTCCTTGGTTCGAGTCCCGGTCGTTGTAAGAAATGATTCATGTTTTCACATATGTAATGTGCTTATCTGGTTATTTCCTGGCCCGAATGAGATTGGGAATTGAATTAAATGCTAAAATGAAGCCACGAGTGAGGTTGGGGAATCTGTAATATGAACATAGTGGCATTCAGTTAGAATGCGTTCATTCCTAAGTATAGCAGATATAAGCTATAAGGTTGGATTCCTTTTAACCTTCTGTGGTGTAGTGGTAGCGCCTTGACTTAGTAATCATAAGTCCTTGGTTCGAGTCCCGGTCGGGGTAAAAAATGATTCATGTTTTCACATATGTAATGTGCTTATCTGGTTATTTCATGGCCTGAATGAGATTGGAAATTGAATTAAATGCTAAAATGAAGCCACGGGTGAGGTTTGGGAATCTGTAATATGAACATAGTGGCATTCAGTTAGAATGCGTTCATTCCTAAGTATAGCAGATATAAGCTATAAGGTTGGATTCCTTTTAACCTTCTGTGGTGTAGTGGTAGCGCCTTGACTTAGTAATCATAAGTCCTTGGTTCGAGTCCCGGTCGGGGTAAAAAATGATTCATGTTTTCACATATGTAATGTGCTTATCTGGTTATTTCATGGCCCGAATGAGATTGGGAATTGAATTAAATGCTAAAATGAATCCAGGAGTGAGGTTGGGTAATCTGTAATATGAACATAGTGGCATTAAGTTAGAATGCGTTCATTCCTAAGTATAGCAGATATAAGCTATAAGGTTGGATTCATTTTAGCCTTCTGTGGTGTAGTGGTAGCGCCTTGACTTAGTAATCATAAGTCCTTGGTTCGAGTCCCGATCAGGGTAAAAAATGATTCATGTTTTCACATATGTAATGTGCTTATCTGGTTATTTCATGGCCCGAATGAGATTGGGAATTGAATTAAATGCTAAAATGTAGCCACGAGTGAGGTTGGGGAATCTGTAATGTGAACATAGTGGCATTCAGTTAGAATGTGTTCATTCCTAAGTATAGCAGATATAAGCTATAAGGTTGGATTCCATTTAACCTTCTGTGGTGTAGTGGTAGCGCCTTGACTTAGTAATCATAAGTCCTTGGTTCGAGTCCCGGTCGGGGTAAATAATGATTCATGTTTTCACATATGTAATGTGCTTATCTGGTTATTTCATGGCCCGAATAAGATTGGGAATTGAATTAAATGCTAAAATGATGCCACGAGTGAGGTTGGGGAATCTGTTATTTGAACATAGTGGCATTCAGTTAGAATGCGTTCATTCCTAAGTAAAGCAGATTTAAGCTATAAGGTTAGATTCCTTTTAACCTTCTGTGGTGTAGTGGTAGCGCCTTGACTTAATAATCATAAGTCCTTGGTTCGAGTCCCGGTCGGGGTAATAAATGATTCATGTTTTCACATATGTAATGTGCTTATCTGGTTATTTCATGGCCTGAATGAGATTGGGAATTGAATTAAATGCTAAAATGAAGCCACGAGTGAGGTTGGGGAATCTGTAATATGAACATAGTGGCATTCAGTTAGAATGCGTTCATTCCTAAGTATAGCAGATATAAGCTATAAGGTTGGATTCCTTTTAACCTTCTGTGGTGTAGTGGTAGCGCCTTGACTTATTAACCATAAGTCCTTGGTTCGAGTCCCGGTCGGGGTAAAAAATGATTCATGTTTTCACATATGCAATGTGCTTATCTGGTTATTTCAGGACCCGAATGAGACTTTGAATTGAATTAAATGCTAAAATGAAGCCACGAGTTAGCCTGGGGAATCTGTAATTTGAACATAGTGGCATTCAGTTAGAATGCGCTCATTCCTAAGTATAGCAGATATAAGCTATAAGGTTGGATTCCTTTTAACCTTCTGTGGTGTAGTGGTAGCGCCTTGACTTAGTAATCATAAGTCCTTGGTTCGAGTCCCGGTCGTTGTAAGAAATGATTCATGTTTTCACATATGTAATGTGCTTATCTGGTTATTTCCTGGCCCGAATGAGATTGGGAATTGAATTAAATGCTAAAATGAAGCCACGAGTGAGGTTGGGGAATCTGTAATATGAACATAGTGGCATTCAGTTAGAATGCGTTCATTCCTAAGTATAGCAGATATAAGCTATAAGGTTGGATTCCTTTTAACCTTCTGTGGTGTAGTGGTAGCGCCTTGACTTAGTAATCATAAGTCCTTGGTTCGAGTCCCGGTCGGGGTAAAAAATGATTCATGTTTTCACATATGTAATGTGCTTATCTGGTTATTTCATGGCCTGAATGAGATTGGAAATTGAATTAAATGCTAAAATGAAGCCACGGGTGAGGTTTGGGAATCTGTAATATGAACATAGTGGCATTCAGTTAGAATGCGTTCATTCCTAAGTATAGCAGATATAAGCTATAAGGTTGGATTCCTTTTAACCTTCTGTGGTGTAGTGGTAGCGCCTTGACTTAGTAATCATAAGTCCTTGGTTCGAGTCCCAGTCGGGGTAAAAAATGATTCATGTTTTCACATATGTAATATGCTTATCTGGTTATTTCATGGCCCGAATGAGATTGGGAATTGAATTAAATGCTAAAATGAATCCAGGAGTGAGGTTGGGTAATCTGTAATATGAACATAGTGGCATTAAGTTAGAATGCGTTCATTCCTAAGTATAGCAGATATAAGCTATAAGGTTGGATTCATTTTAACCTTCTGTGGTGTAGTGGTAGCGCCTTGACTTAGTAATCATAAGTCCTTGGTTCGAGTCCCGGTCGCTGTAAAAAATGATTCATGTTTTCACATATGTAATGTGCTTATCTGGTTATTTCATGGCCCGAATGAGACTTTGAATTGAATTAAATGCTAAAATGAAGCCACGAGTGTGGCTGGAGAATCTGTAATATGAACATAGTGGCATTCAGTTAGAATGCGCTCATTCCTAAGTATAGCAGATATAAGCTATAAGGTTGGATTCCTTTTAACCTTCTGTGGTGTAGTGGTAGCGCCTTGACTTAGTAATCATAAGTCCTTGGTTCGAGTCCCGGTCGGGGTAAAATATGATTCATGTTTTCACATATGTTATGTGCTTATCTGGTTATTTCATGGCCCGAATGAGATTGGAAATTGAATTAAATGCTAAAATGAAGCCACGAGTGAGGTTTGGGAATCTGTAATATGAACATAGTGGCATTCAGTTAGAATGCGTTCATTCCTAAGTATAGCAGATATAAGCTATAAGGTTGGATTCCTTTTTACCTTCTGTGGTGTAGTGGTAGCGCCTTGACTTAGTAATCATAAGTCCTTGGTTCGAGTCCCGGTCGGGGTAAAAAATGATTCATGTTTTCACATATGTAATGTGCTTATCTGGTTATTTCATGGCCCGAATGAGATTGGGAATTGAATTAAATGCTAAAATGATGCCACGAGTGAGGTTGGGTAATCTGTAATATGAACATAGTGGCATTCAGTTAGAATGCGTTCATTCCTAAGTATAGCAGAAATAAGCTATAAGGTTGGATTCCATTTAACCTTCTGTGGTGTAGTGGTAGCGCCTTGACTTAGTAATCATAAGTCCTTGGTTCGAATCCCGGTCGGGGTAAATAATGATTCATGTTTTCACATATGTAATGTGCTTATCTGGTTATTTCATGGCCCGAATAAGATTGGGAATTGAATTAAATGCTAAAATGAAGCCACGAGTGAGTTTGGGGAATCTATTATATGAACATAGTGGCATTCAGTTAGAATGCGTTCATTCCTAAGTAAAGCAGATTTAAGCTATAAGGTTAGATTCCTTTTAACCTTCTGTGGTGTAGTGGTAGCGCCTTGACTTAGTAATCATAAGTCCTTGGTTCGAGTCCTGGTCGTGGTAAAAAATTATTCATGTTTTCACATATGTAATGAGCTTATCTGGTTATTTCATGGCCTGAATGAGATTGGGAATTGAATTAAATGCTAAAATGAAGCCTCGAGTGAGGTTGGGGAATCTGTAATATGAACATAGTGGCATTCAGTTAGAATGCATTCATTTCTAAGTATAGCAGATATAAGCCATAAGGTTGGATTCCTTTTAACCTTCTGTGGTGTAGTGGTAGCGCCTTGACTTAGTAATCATAAGTCCTTGGTTCGAGTCCCGGTCGGGGGAAGAAATGATTCATGTTTTCACATATGTAATGTGCTTATCTGGTTATTTCCTGGCCCGAATGAGATTGGGAATTGAATTAAATGCTAAAATGAAGCCACGAGTGAGGTTGGGGAATCTGTAATATGAACATAGTGGCATTCAGTTAGAATGCGTTCATTCCTAAGTATAGCAGATATAAGCTATAAGGTTGGATTCCTTTTAACCTTCTGTGGTGTAGTGGTAGCGCCTTGACTTAGTAATCATAAATCCTTGGTTCGAGTCCCGGTCGGGGTAAATAATGATTCATGTTTTCACATATGTAATGTGCTTATCTGGTTATTGCATGCCCTGAATGAGACTGGGAATTTAATTAAATGCTAAAATGAAGCCACGAGTGAGGTTGGGGAATCTGTAATATGAGCATAGTGGCATTCAGTTAGAATGCGCTCATTCCTAAGTATAGCAGATATAAGCTATAAGGTTGGATTCCTTTTAACCTTCTGTGGTGTAGTGGTAGCGCCTTGACTTAGTAATCATAAGTTCTTGGTTCGAGTCCCTGTCGGTGTAAAATGTGATTCATGTTTTCACATATGTAATGTGCTTATCTGTTTATTTCATGGCCCGAATGAGATTGGAAATTGAATTAAATGCTAAAATGAAGCCACGAGTGAGGTTTGGGAATCTGTAATATGAACATAGTGGCACTCAGTTAGAATGCGCTCATTCCTAAGTATAGCAGATATAAGCTATAAGGTTGGATTCCTTTTAACCTTCTGTGGTGTAGTGGTTGCGCCTTGACTTAGTAATCATAAGTCCTTGGTTCGAGTCCCGGTCGGGGTAAAATATGATTCATGTTTTCACATATGAAATGTGCTTATCTGGTTATTTCATGGCCCGAATGAGATTGGGAATTGAATTAAATGCTAAAATGAAGCCATGAGTGAGGTTGGGGAATCTGTAATAT
>JAXCGZ010003472.1:5000-7500 GCA_037179515.1 Halocaridina rubra | reverse complement strand
CATTTGGGAGTATCTAGACTTGGAAGTAAATATAGGAAATAAGATTGAAACAAAAATAGAAATAAATGAAAGTGAGTCCTCAAGATACTGTCCAGATTGTTTAATCTCTAAGGAGCCCTGAAAAATGATTAGCCATCCCGAGCTAGGATGATGAATTTCTTGTATTAGTATTAATATCAGCCATATTGATGGTAATAAACAAAATACAATTGCAAAAGCAACTGCAAAAACTGCATAGTTACATAAGTAATTGCAGTTCACTGCTTTGCTATCAAGGTTCATCGGGCGTTTGATGATGCTGCACTTGGAAGGCATGAAAGGAGCGAGAGAATACACGAGAGGTGGAATACAGAAACACAAAACTGAGGTGAAACCCTACGAGGGAAAGGGGGGGGGTGCGATGAAGAGAGCAATTAAGGCAGCCTGATTGGTGTTGAATGGGGTGCCTCTATTCCTCGAGCAGGGGGGAGAGTCGTGACATGGGTACTTAAATGCCAATTAACTTTCATCTAAAGGAGAAGTTTCCTCATTCCCTCACTTATTCACTCACTTTAAAGAATAACCTCACACTCGTTCACTCGCTTATGTTCTCACTAATATACTCATTCACATTGTATCTAATTCATTCTTTTCCTTTTGAATTTATGTCAGCCACTGCCATTAACCTCGTACATTATTTAAATCCTTCCTTCCTCTGCGCCACCGAATTCGTGGTATACTCTCACTTACTCACTCTTTTTTTGGGGGGAGGGGGGAATAGACGAAGCAGAGCTTGGCTAAAGAGTAACTTTAATTAGATCATTTAATTGCCTTTTATTCATTAAAAGAACGAGTTTCTCATTTTCGCAGTTATACTCTCCCTTTAAAGAATGACCTTTCACTCATTCACTCAAACCCTTATAATATACATACACTCACGCGTACACACACACACACACACAGAGCGCGTACGCAACCCTTACATGTGTGTATGCTATTTTAGGACAATATACCTTCATATTGTAACTTTTGATAAAAATTTAAAGATATTTCACTCCCACCAAAGACAAGCAAAATATCAAGTTCTTTTAATGTTGATAACTTCATTACTGCAGCTCTTTTGCCATCAGTGATTCTCGCCAAGGACAAGAGAATGTCAGTCGTATTAATATTTATGTCTCCATTACTTTACTGCTTCCCATGGCGTCTTTATATCTTAACAGTACCTCGCTGGTTTGCATTAATATTTCAAATTCCAATTTTCTTATCTTAGAGAGAAAAGTAATCGAAGATACGGTGTCGATTTCCTGGTTAGATTGAGTGATGCATAATTTGATAGAGCAAATTTTCACACTTTTGCAATATTTACGCACGTAGATGAATTATTTAAGCTTCTAAAGTCTTCGTCAGTTCAACATTTGTTAAGCCTTGAAAAGTCTATAGCTTTACACCCCCCCCCCACATTCCTTTCAGATTTTCAGAGTTGTTGCTTTGGCTAATCTTCAACTCACTCGGTAAAACAAACCAATTATTTTTGTCTTTGGCTATATAAATCATTTTCATTGGGGTTAAGCCACATAGGCCCGATTTCTTAAACAGTGTAAACCTAGGATACCATATTGTTAGTTAGCTAGACACACACAAATGGATTTCATAAATGCATCTGACGCGGTTCTGTGTATGGCTAGGATCTCGCAGCCATACACAAAACCACGTCAGATGCGTTTATGAAATCCATTGGTGTGTGTCTAGCTAACTAACAATATGGTATCCTAGGTTTACACTGTTTGAGAAATCGGGCCCTAGAGGCAAAAATATACTTCGCTTTCACTCTTAGAAGTATATTTTGGTGATAGAAAATGCAGTACTCGAATTCTTCTTCAGTAATGATATACATATAGATGACTTCAAGCTAAATTCTATTTCCTAAAAATAGTCTTTACAATTGATAATTAAGCTAAGCTTCTCTATCTATCTATCTATCTATATATCTATCTATCTATCTATCTATCTATCTATCTATCTATTTATTTCTCTTTCCAAAAGAGCTATAAGTAATGTGCATAAAATATGCTTCTAAATATTGTTTGGCCAGTGCTCTATTGTGGAAATAACTGGAAAATAACGCAATACATATTTTTGCCTCTCAAAGCGTAGCCCTAAGCTAATCATCAAAGCATAACAGTGTAACATATATTGATAGGTTAGGTTAGATCAGGTTAGGTCAGGTTTGGTTAGATTAGGCAAGGTTAATGCCTAAGCTAACCTATACTAAGATAACCCAACCTAAACTAACCTAACCTAAATATTTACTGGGTTATATAGTGTACGGAGAGTCGTCATCTTAACCTGAGTCTTCATCACTTGCTGTGGACTGTGATAGCTCAGTAGTAAAGAGCACAAAATGGGAAACAATTTGCCCGATATTCGCGAGTTCGATCCCAAGCTCCATCCTGTCTGAATCCTCCCCTATTTGACTGGGGACTAATTGAAATATATAAACACTGCCAAAAATACCATT
>JAXCGZ010003471.1:0-11423 GCA_037179515.1 Halocaridina rubra | reverse complement strand
AAATTCTTATAAGTAAATGTACTAACCTAAATACTAACCCGAGCTGGTTTAGAGAGTATCTGTCTAATCGTAAACAGTCTATCCTTCTTAACAACATTATCTCTATGCCAAAAGATGTATCATTTGGTGTTCCACAGGGATCAGTACTTTGTCCTGTCATTTTCTCCATTTATGTAAATGATCTATCTTCTTTTATTTCTGACTGTCTAGTCGTACAATATGCAGATGACACTCAACTACTCCTTAGTGGTGATATTAATAATCTCCCAGAGCTAACCTTAAGAGCAGAAAACACTCTGTCAAAAATTAAAACCTATTATCAAGAAAGTAAAACACAATGCATGTTTATTGGCTCAAGGTTCCATATAGTACAAATTCCAGAAAACGCAACAATTAATATTTGAGGCAATATCATTACACGAAACAAAACAGTCAGAAATCTAGGAATTATCTTTGATAACTACATGTTGTTTGAGTCCCATATAGATAAAGTATGCAAAAAGGTTATGGAACACTAATGTACTTATCACATATAAAAGACAATTTTGAGACTATCACTCAACTAACTGTTGTTAAATCTCTAGCCCTAAGTCACATTAATTACTGCACAATTGTTGGGGAGCTACCATTAAGCCTCAGATAAACAGAATACAGAAGTTATTACTTTTGCAGCTTGAGTTGCTCTGGGAGGAATAGGAAACTATGTGAATAGGAAAATATGACCACATCACACCAGCTCTCAAAAGATTTGGGTGGCTGCAGGCAGAAAACAAGGTCACCTATGCTATTTATGTTTTTGCATACAAAATTTTTAACCATCATTATCTTAGCTGGCTATTTGATTTAAAAACAGTCAGGGATATGTGTGGAACCAACACAAGACAGAGTAATGGGCTCTTTATTCAGAGAAAAAACACAGAAGCAGGTTCAAAGATGATCACTATTAAAGGACCAACACTCTGGAACAATATTCCAGAGCATTTGAAAATTCATCCTCCTTCGCAGCTTTCAAAGACAAACTATATAGTTTTCTTTTGGACAAATAGTTGCTGCTCACACATTAATTAAACTTAATGATTTAATGCAACTTCCCTTAACACTAACATCTATATATGTAAACTGATATTGCCTTCTCTGTTCTCTAAGTTAAGAACTAATTATTCTCATTGTAAGGAAAACAAATATGGTGATGATGCCGATTATAATGATCCTGTATCGAGTTTTATTATTACTAGTTTATTATTAACATTATTGTTAACAATTTTATTACAGTATTATTATTTTCAAAAAAAAAGCCATATTTAATTTAACTGTATGTATTACACTCTTACTTATTACTTCAATTAAATGTTTACTTATAAGTTACTCTTAAATTGTATAAGAATAGTCATTGTACAAAAATGGAAATAAATGTTTGTTTGTTTGTTTGTTTGCTCTCGATACAGCCATATCTCTCCACACATTCATCACGTGCTGTAGGTCATTTAAGGCTACTCGTACAAATGCTCCATGTATTCATGCCTCACCAAGGCAACTAAATGCCATTTCTGCATACAAGAAGGAACAACGATGGCAGAAGATGGCCTCCTCCCAGCAGATTCCACCGACACACTTTTCCTCCAATTCTTCATGTCAGTCCTTCTACCACCGACACAGCCTGGGAAGGTGCCCTACTGCTGACGGTTCCTGTACCAACTGTGGCCACATGGGTCACTGGGCCAGGATCCCTAGATCCCTAGCCAAGGAGGTGCAATACTGCAATAAAAAAAAAAAGGACAAGGGTTAGGACAGCTCTTAAGGTTCCAGTAGAGCTTCCCCTTCTACCCACAAAGAATACAGCCACTGTCGTCACAAATGACTCATTGCTACCTGCAACACCATCACCACAGTGGACAAGTCTTTACCTCCTACAGAGACTGAAAGGATCCTTAAGGAGCCCAACCAATAACAAGAACCCCTCTTATCTGATGATCACCCTACGAGACCTTTCGAGGCTGTCTCCTCTGGTTTTTTTCAGGTTGCAGGGAAGTAATTAATGGTCATCGCATACACATTGCCAGGCTGGCTTGTGGTCATACCTTGTGAACTCGACACGATGGCTTCAAGAGTTGTCAGGATGTTCTCCAGATAATTCCGAGAAGTTGGTGTTACCCTCTGCCTCAGGACCGATGGAGGTCCACCATTGAACAGCGCTGATTTCCAGAACTTCATGGATCATTGGGGCATTCACCATGTGATGTCATCGCCCCACTATCCCCAATCAACTGGACATGCCGAGGTGACAGTCAAGTGTGTGAAGCACCTCTTACTGAACACAGACCCCAATGGATACATCAACTGCGAGGACATCGACAGGAGTCTCCTAAAGCTAGGCAACACCCCTTTGTCTGCAGGTCGCTCTCCCCCCAAGGTGCTGTATGGTTGCCACCTCCACTCCTGTGTCCCGGCCTTCTCCAAGTAATGGCAAGCCCAGACTGAGGACTGCAACTGTAGAGTTGCAGTTCACACTGAACAAGTCAAACGCAGTACAATTCCCACACCCATCCCTTTGCCAGGTTGAGTGTCGGCCAGCACGTCCGAATTCAAGACTCAGCATCATGCCATTGGGTCAAAGTTGGAGTAGTTTTGGGCTGCAATAGGCCCAGGGAGTGCAAGGTAATTTTCCCACTGGACAAGCCTGATGGCAGAATCTTCAACATCTCCATCCAGTGCCCACTCTTAGTGATGACCCTCTCCCCCATGTCCTTGTGGCCCCTTGTAAATAAGCCCCCCACTGTCGCACGTCATTTACCTCGACTTATAGAAATAAGTATCTGCTCATAATGGTACTATGAGCATGAGGGGGAGGGAGGTGTGGCTTTATGAACATTAAGTGGTCCTTTAACAAGCTGGTTGGCCATTTACATACTCAGTTATTAGCTAGTACATTCTACTGACAGTGGATGACTAGTTCAGCTGTAAGAGCCTTAGAACGACATATGGTATTGTAAACAGAGTTCGTTTTATATGTAATACAACACTATATTGTTAGTCACATATTAGCCGTAGTTGTGAATCAGCATCATGAACTGTCAGTCATGTATCAGCCTCAGACCCTGTCAGTCGAATATCAACCTTGGACCCTGTAAGTCGTGTATCAGCTGTAGTCGCGAATCAGCTTCATACCCTATCAGTCGTGTATCAGCCTCATACCCTGTCAGTCGTGTCTCAGCCTCATACCCTGTTAGTCGCGTATCAGCTTCGTGCCCTGTTAGCCATGCAAGTCTAGTGTTTCTCATGTTTACTCAGGCGTATGACCTCTTGTATAAAAATATGCATATATTATCTCATAATAGATTTAGGTGTGTATTGTCTAGTAAATATATATATATATATATATATATATATATATATATATATATATATATATATATATATATATATATATATATATATATATATATATATATATATATATATATATATATATATATATATATATATACATACATATCTTTTTGTAATAGACTTTTTGGCCAGAACCGAGTGTTTCCTTTAGGAACCTATATCAATAAGATGGCGCTCATTCTGTTGAAATTGAACTCTCATTATTCAATTACAATGAGCTCATTAATTATCGAGTTTTGAAGCATCTGCTAGTAAGCATCCCTTGTCAAATTTCCCTCAAAGGAAACACGGGCCATGGAGATGGTTCTTGGAGATGATACAGAACACATTCACTTTTGGTGAATCCCTCTCATGCTCAACTGTGGCATGAGGATTTTTTTTCACCCAAATGAAAGCATTATGCTTACTGACGTTGCCACTTGCATGGAATGAAGCTTCTTCACTGAAAACAGAACGTTCATTGAACGCGTTTTTTTTTTCAACTTTCTACTTCATATCAACACAGAATGCATTGCACTTTCGCTCGTAATTTTCCCTTTATGCCTGAACAAGCTGCTGCTTATAAGGTTTCATTAACAAACGGGGCTCAAGACACACCATATTGTCAATGGAGAGATCTGGGATTCCAGACTTGCCCTTCTTATGGACATTAAAGGGCTTCGCAAAAGTTTTTCACAAACTCGCTTGACAGTGTCATCCATTGCTGGTGGCTGTCCAAAATCTCTTGCCCCGCACAGACAGGCTTCCTCTTTGAAATTTTTGTGCCATGTTCAAATCTACACCGCAGCTGGTGTTTTTTTCGGAAAATCTCTCACAAATGCACGCTGCACAGGCTTGTTCGACGTTATTCAGGTACACTCCAACACACACAATACATATTCTTTTCCAGTGAATGGCAGGGGAGAATAACTTCTCCCCAAACTCTAGTTTTGGGGTGTCTAAATGTGCGTGGTTGTAGTACGATAGAGAGTAAAAGATGTGAGATTGGATATATATTTGGTAGGAGGAGGATGGATGTATTGGCATTGTGTGAGACGAAGATGAAAGGAAAAGGAGAATTGGCATTTGGTGATGTGACGGGTAGGGTGTCTGGGATTGAAAGGAGGAGAGCGAGAGAAAATGTGGCATTATTGCTGAGTGAATGGATGGTATATCAGGTAGTGGAATGGAAAGAAGTGTCATCTAGGCTGATGTGGGTGAGGGTTAGGATAGGAAGGGAATGTTGGGCTTTTGTTAGTGCGTATGGGCCAGGATGTGAGAGAAGTGAGGAAGAGCGGGATGAATTCTGGAATGAGTTAACTAGATGTGTGGATGGTCTGAGTAGAAGGAACTATATAGTTATGTTGGGTGACTTGAATGCCAGAGTGGGTGATGGAGAGATAGAAGGTGTTGTAGGAAAGTAGGGTTTACCAGGTGGGAATGAGAGTGGCGAAAGACTGTTAGATATGTGTATGGAGCAAGTGTTGGTGATAGGTAATTGTTTATTTAAGAAGAAGTTAATAAATAAGTATACATGAATGAGAGTGGCAGATGGAAGAGTGAAAGAAAGAGCATTGATGGATTATGTGTTGGTAGCAAAGAGCATGGTTGGTAGAGTGAAAGATGTACATGCATTCAGGGGTGTGGCTGCTGGGATGTCTGATCATTTTTTGGTTGAAGCAAAAGTGGTAGTAGCAAAAGAGTGGGGAAATAGTGTGGGGGGATGTAGAAGGGGAATAGTGAAGGTGGAAGAGTTGAAAAAGCCAGAGAAGAGACAGGAATATCAGGACAGGTTGAGAGTGGCATATGACAGGGTGAAAGAAAGAGAAGTTGGGGAGTTAGGGGAGAAATGGAGGTTGATGAAAGAATGTTTTGTGGGACATGCAAGTGATGTGTGTGGAAAGAGGTTTGATGGAGGTGGCATGAGGAAGGGCAGCGAGTGGTGGAATGAAGGGGTGAAAATGAAGGTGGAAGAGAAAAAAGGGCTTTTGAGGAATGGCTGCAGTGTAAAAGTAGGGAGAAGTATGAAAGATATAGGGAGATAAATGTGGAAACCAAGTGGAAGGTAGAGGAAGAGAAGAGGTTGGCAAATGTTATGTGGGGACAGGATTTTAGTAGGTCATATGAGGAGAATAAAAAGAAGTTTTGGAAAGAAGTGAAGAGAGTAAGGAAGGGTGGATCGAAGATGAAAGAGACAGTGAAAGATGTGAATGGACAGATGTTAAGAGGGAACGATGCAAGGAAAAGATGGGCAGAATATTTTGAGTGCTTGCTGAATGTTGATGAAGATAGAGAGGCAGCTATAGTGGCAGTGGGAGGGGTTCATGGGCCAGTAATGGGATATGAAAATGAGAGAGAGATTACAAGAGAGGAGGTGAAAAGGGCATTGTATGAAACGAAAGCAGGTAAAGCACCTGGAATGGATGGTGTGAGAGCGGAGATGTTGAAAGAAGGGGGTGTGACTGCATTGGAATGGTTAGTGAGAGTGTTTAATATATGCTTTATGTTGTCATTGGTGCCAGTGGAATGGGTGATTGCCTGTAATGTGCACCTATGCAAAGGTAAGGGAGATATGTATGAATGCAGTAATTTTAGGAGTATAAGTTTGTTGAGTGTGGTAGGAAAAGTGTATGGTAGGATACTGGTTAATAGAATTAGGGATAAGACAGAATATGTAATCGCGGAAGTGCAGAGTGGTTTTAGGAGAGGTAGAGGTTGTATAGATCAGATTTTTATAGTTAGGCAGTTATGTGAGAAATATTCAGCAAAGGGTAAGGATGTGTAGTTTGCATTTTTGGATCTGGAGAAAGCATATGACAGAGTTGATAGAGAGGCTACGTGGAATGTTTTGAGATTATATGAAATTAATGGTAAATTGTTGCATGCAGTCAAGAGTTTGTATGAGGGCAGTAGAGCTTGTGTTAGGGTAGGGAATGAAGTGAGTGAGTGGTTTCCAGTGAGTGTGGGACTGAGACAGGGATGTGTGATGTCACCATGGCTGTTCAATTTGTATATTGATGGAGCTGTAAGAGAAGTGAAAGAGCGAGTGCGTGGTCGAGGTTTGAGAATGGTAGATGGGGATGATAACGAGTGGGAGCTGAATCAGTTACTGTTTGCAGATGATACTGTGGTGGTGGCAGATTCAGAGGAAAAGCTGTGTCAGGTAGTGTCAGAATTTGGAATAGTGTGTGAGAGAAGGAAGTTGCTAGTGAATGTGGGAAAGAGTAAGGTTATGAGGTGTACAAGAAATGAGGATGGCGCTGGATTGAATGCTATGTTGAATGGAGAAACACTTGAGGAGGTTAATCAGTTTAAGTTTTTAGGCTCGGTTATAGCTGCAAATGGTGGAGTGGAAGCAGATGTGTGTCACAGAGTGAATGAAGGATGTAAAGTGTTGGGTTCATTGAAAGGAGTGATGAAGAATAGAGGGTTGGAAATGAATGTTAAGAAAGTTTTGTATAAGAAAGTGGCTGTGCCAACTGTGATGTATGGATCAGAGTTATGGGGTATGAAAGTAAGTGAGAGACGGAAACTAAATGTGTTTGAGCTGAAATGCCTGAGGAGTATGATTGGTGTATCTCGACTGGATAGGGTTAGGAATGAAGTGGTGAGAGCAAGAACGGGTGTGAGGAAAGAAATTGCAGCCAGAGTAGATATGAATGTTTTGAGATGGTTTGGCCATGTGGAAAGGATGGATGATGAAAGGCTGCTGAAAAAGGCGATGAATGCGAGAGTTGATGGGAGAAATGCTAGAGGGAGGCCTAGGTTTGGATGGATGGATGGAGTAAGGAGAGCCCTGAATGATAGGAGAATGGATGTGAGGGAAGCAAGCGAGCGTGCTAGGAATAGGAATGAGTGGCGAGTGATTGTGACGCAGCTCTGATGGGCATCTGCTGTTACCAAGGGGCTGCATCTTACAGAGGTAGCCCTGTGGTAGGGGCAGTAGGAGGAGTTAGCAGTTGTGAAGCGACACAGGTTGTGGAAGAGCCGGGAGGATGGGCTGTGGCACTCCAGCAGTGCCATCTGAACGGTCGCTAGCTCCCTCGTCATTGCCCATAGAGCAAATTAATCCCTTTATTTGTTTTCCTTTCTTGATGTCGGCTACCCCCCAATTAAAGGGGGACACAGCCAAGGTAGATAGATAGATAGATATACTGTATATGCAGTGTTTCATATAATCCTATGTCATCTGAGATATAAATAACTCACATATTAAAGTGTAGGTAAATAAAACTGAATAGGATTAATTTTGAGCAACATGAAGTTTATTCTTACTAATGTTAAAGAGAAATTTAATGGAATGTAGATTTCATGAATAATTTTCCAAGTTTAAATAAGCGTGCTGCCTGAGACACAGCACATGTCAAGACAGTGGTCCAGCATCATCCAAACATGATGTAGCTTGTATTGGGTAACAGTCTCCATTGCGGTAGTGATTCTCTGCTTGAATTAATCTAGATATGGAGAAAGAGGGGGATTATAATCCAGTCCCTTCACATAGCCCTAGAGATAAAACCCAGG
Organism: Halocaridina rubra; assembly: GCA_037179515.1. Lineage (NCBI taxonomy): Eukaryota > Metazoa > Arthropoda > Malacostraca > Decapoda > Atyidae > Halocaridina > Halocaridina rubra. The sequence continues at coordinate 3,536 of JAXCGZ010003471.1, read as the reverse complement.
GTGTCAGGTCACGTGAGTGTTGTGGCCATTTCATCAGAAGATTTTCATCACATTCACACTTGATTCATCTCTTTAGCAAATTGTTTTTGAAATAACCCCGCAAATCGAGCTTCAAGTGAACAGGGTGGTTTGTGGTGGGCAGTGAATAATAAGTTCTCTTCATGCATGATGCAATACTATATAGTTAGTCGCATATCAGCTGTAGTCTTATACCCTGTTAGTCGTGTATCAGCCTGTGACCCTGTTAGTCGCATATCAACCTCGGACCCTGTCAGTCGTGCATCAGCCGTAGTCATGTATCAGCCTCATACCCCATCAGTCATGCATCAGCCTCATACCCTGTCAGTCGTATATCAGCCTCATACCTTCTTAGTCGTGCATCAGCTTCATGCCATATTTGCCATGCAAGTCTGGTGTCTCTCCCGTTTGATGAGGTGTATAGCCTCTTATATAAATATATGTATATATTTTCTCATAATAATTTAGGTGTATAGTCTCTTATAAACATATATGTATATATCTTTTCGAAATAGACTTTAAGGCCAGAAAAAGTGTTCCCTTCAAGAACCTATATCAACATGGTGCAGCGAATATTTTTTCAGGTTCTGTGTGCCTTATAAGAGGAACAAGCTTTGTGCCAATCAATCTACTCATCTGGGCTATTGAACCTCCCCCCGCATTGCTTCGCTTTTGAAAATAATGTTCAGTAAAGGATGCTTTAGTGTAGTGTATAATGCTCAAAAAGTGTACTAAAGTGAGTCAGTACAGTACATACCTCTCAGTGGTGTTTTATGGCTTTTTGCACCTTACTCACTGTTCACCCATTTACCCTGGAATTTGCTTTATATTCCTAGATTTTACTCACTTTGAGCCTAACCTGCCTTTTTCCTCTGCACCATGGGTGATTCTCTTTCTTATGCCCGTTCCAGAGACTCCCCGCATACCTTGGATGATCTAAACGCCTAACTCACCACTCCTCATGAGAAATATGATGAATATGAAGCCCCCACGACTCATTATGAGGCAGAGGCAGTTGCATACTCATTTCCACCGCTGCTAACACCCAACATTACGGCCACATGAGATAGCAGCGGTGATAGCCTTCATCTTCTAAAGTTTCGACAATATTTTGAGCAATACCAACTTTACAAGGACGAGTTTTGTAGGAAAGCGGATGACTCACGATGCCAGGAAAACAATCAAAGATATACGGCACTCCTACAGACAATGTCACACATGTGGAGTGGCACAGCTCCCCCGAACATAGCTACCCCACCCACGCAAGCTGTAGCTAATCACCCCACAACCCCAACAAACTTGCCTGTTAGTGTCAATTCCCATGATACATCAGTACCTCCTGCGACTACTCATGCAACACCACTGCCCTCCTGTTCATCCGTCTGCCACACCTGTTTTTAGGCCTATGCCCACGCCTGCTCCTCCTCCTTCAAACAAACCAATGCCACAGACCCCATACAATATGCAAGCTGATGCCTCGCTTCAAGTTGTTCGCCAGTGGAATCGGAGGTGGCACAACTTTGCTGTAATAATAGACCTTCAGAAAATGACAAGAGAGAAACAGCTCATACAGCTTCGCACGTGCATCTCCCATGACTTACAATTAGTTCTGGAGCACTCACTTAGCATTCCTCCAGACACTGCTCTCACTGTAGACAAAGTACCTGACTGCTTGCAAGGACACTTCAAGGACCTCAGGAACAAAGCCATTCGACGTTGTGACCTACTATGCTGTAAACAGTCTGACGGTGAGTCCTACAGCGAATTTTATGTCCACTTCAAAAACCTGGCTGAAGAGGTAGACCTGTGTTCTGGTGATCTCATTATGTGTGCCGAGACAAAGTTGAAGATGGAAATCCTGATGGGAGTCTGAGATCAGGACCTTGTACAGAGACTTATCTTTCTTGACACAACCTGGGATATCTACAAAATATCTCAAACTACAGTCATACCGGAATAAACAGCAAAGAACTTATGAAAAGATCCCCTTTCCACGAAACAACAGAAAGAGACACAATAGAAACCTCTCTTATCACCGTCCACACACAAGAGACTTCTCCTGGAGAGATGGCTCTTACAACCCTAGACACTTACCTAGGCATACAAACTTTGGGAAGGCCTGATCATACCATGGCACATACTCAAATCAGCATTACCCATCCAACAGCAGGTACAGATACTAGGATCCATGAGCTATCCCCAGAACACACTATGATGATGAATTCCCAGCAGAATCACACAGTCGAAACAAATCATGGACAAACCAAAGAACAAACTACAACTATGACTATGGATACCACCCTGATGAAACATGGTAAGAATGTAACATTAGTACATGTGAACGCTCAGTCCCTTTTTGTTCATTTTAAGGAAATAATAATGCTAACAAAGACTACAACATAGATATCCTATATGTAAGTGAAACTTGGCTTCCTCCTACAACTGAAAATAAATATGTGAATATCCCAGCGTTTAAAATATTTTTCAATGATCATGGCCGAGGGGGTGGGGGTTTGTATTTATGTTAGAAATGATCATAGTGCATCAGAAATAACCACAGGTCTAGAAAAAATTGAAGAGCTCAAGGATATATGGATCACTGTGCAGTATCAGAAACTTTCATTTTTCATTGTAGGGTGTGTTTACCATTACCCAAAAGCACCTTCCAGTTCATTCAGTCATCTGCTAGAAACATTCAGAAATATCCGTGTGTGCCATAAACCCATATACATACTTGGTGACTTTAATGATGACTTGCTCTCAAACAAAATGAAAAGGGTGATCAACACTGTGAAGTTAACAAATAGTGACAAAACCGACCCGTATAACCCCTAATTCTATGACTCTAATAGATCTGATAATAATAAATAAAGTGGAAAGTATACCCTATTGGGACGTAGTTTCCTGCCCAATTGCAGATCACGAGCTCAACATTGATATGCTAAACATAAACAAGCCCAAAAGGAAGCCTCTCTTCAAGACATTCCGGTGTCTAAAAACTTACTCCCCTGATATCTTTTGTGAAGCATTAATCAACAACAGAAATTTACTTAATAGTATAATAAAAATAGATAACATCGATTTTCAGGTTGAGATTCTAACAAAAGTCTTCCGTGAATGCCTAGATAGCTGTGCACCCATTGTAACAAGAAAAATAACCCGCCCCTCAGCCCCCTGGCTAACTAATGACATCAAAGAGGCAATGCAAATCAGAAATCAAATACAAAAAGAGCTAAAAATTAATTGATATGATGACTCTCCGTGAACGTCTTAAAATAGAAAAGAACGTGTCAGATCTCTCATCGATATAAGTAAAAAAGACTTTTGCAAAAAACAAATTAATGACTCTAGACATGATAAAGCGGCAACATGGAAAGTGATAAGAAGCATGATACCAAATGGAAAGACTACATCAGAAAGTTATGAAATATTACGGAGTTGGAAAACAAAGAGGAAAACTTTAATACCTATTTTGCTAACGTTGGGAAGAATACATATAAGAAAACACAAGAAAACAT
>JAXCGZ010003470.1:7500-11458 GCA_037179515.1 Halocaridina rubra | reverse complement strand
TCGAGAGAGAGAGAGAGAGAGAGAGAGAGAGAGAGAGAGAGAGAGAGAGAGAGAGAGAGAGAGAGAGAGAGAGAGAGATTGCCTTAATTTTCAAAAGGGGGGGGGGGAGCGACAATAGAGGGTAATCTTTGGGTGTACAGCAGAGGCATGATTTGCCCCCGAGTTTATGAGAGTACAGTGTGCAGTAAGTCTTGTATTACTCCGACTGGTATGGCAGTGGCGTGATGAAGAGCTGTTGAATTTTGGCTGCTCTGCGGATTTAGAATAACCGCAGTTATTATAATTTCTTTCTTTTTTCTTTGCTTTATACTCTTAAGCTGTTATTTATGCTACTAGTGCTGACACAGTGATGTCTGCTGACACTACTACTACTACTACTACTACTACTACTACTACTACTACTACTACTACTACTACTACTACTACTAATAATAATAATAATAATAATGCATACATACACAAATGCATATACATGGCCTCAATCTCCCTTGTAAAGGGGGTGGCCGAGCCAAGTAACACGCATAACCACTATCCACACATACCTAAACGCCTCCTCTTAGCTTCTTGGGGATAGAGAGCTGCCACATTCCCCCCTTCCACCCTACTTCGGTCACTCACAAAGTAGGCAGGAAACGATATACTACAATGAGGCCCGACAACCGAAGCTGGTTTACTCCCACCGCTTCATCACATGACAGCTTAGTCCCTTACACTCGTCCATCACAATTCACTGAGCTAGCAGGTGCGAGGAATTCCTCTAACCCATGTCACCTTTACACAATTTTACTCCTCTCATTTCTATTTCTTGCAAGCTCTACCCAGCTCCACTGACTATACAAATGGATTCAGTACCCTTTTCACGCCCTCCAGCCATCTCATTTTAGGTCTTTCTTTTGGCCTAACTCAGATCACTTCAGCACTCTACACTCTCTTCTGTTCGTTCATCACTCATCCTTTCCATACGCCCAAACCAACTCAGTACTTTCAGATCTAACCTATCCAACAGCTTCCTTTCAACGCCCGTTCTCTGCGTGACATTCTCATTTCTTACTCTCTCTATTCTGGATACACCAGTCATACTACTGAAACACTTTATCTCCATTACATTCAACTTGTTCTTTTAATCCTCTCTTACATTCCAAGTCTCTGCTCCATGCAATACTGTCGGCACTATCACACCTTCCTATATCCTTCTCCTTGCATTCATTTCCAAAAACTTATATCTTATCACACTCTTTGTCCCACCAAGGGTGTTACTAACTTCATTCACTCTATGACTTACCTCCGCATCCACTCGTCCAATCCTTGATACATGCCACCCTAGATAGTTAAAACTCTCAACTTCATCAAGCAACTCCCCATTCACTCCTACAATCAATATTGACACTCCTCGTGCATTTCATGACTTTACTTTTACCAGTATTTACCCCCAACTTACTTCTTTCACACAACCTAACAACTCAGTCACCAAATTATATAGTTCATTCTCAGTATTAGCCACAAGTACAGTATCATCTGCGAATAGCAAATGATTCAATTTTCCATTACCCATTAGTTCCAAGCCTCTGTCTAATACTCTTTAATTTATTTCCCTTACCACTCCATCCATATACACATTAAGAAACCATGGTAACATTACACAACCTTGACCTAACCCAATATTCACCTCAAACCTATCACTCGTACCATTCCCGACTCTAACACATGTTCTACTATTCATGTAAAATCTTTAGACTGCATTCAACAAACTTTCACTTACTCCATACAGTCGCAACACATTCCCCAACGCCTCTCTATTAACCCTGAATGCACTTACTTTAAGTCCGTAAAATTCCAAAAAGTGTTTACCTTTCTCAAGAACTTTTCACACACTGACATACCACAAAAACCTGATCCACACATCCTATTCCTCTCCTGAGTCCACACTTTTCTTCCCCAATTAATCTCTCAGTATCTTTCCTAATTCTTTAGATTAATATATCCATACCTTACTAACTACGCTCAAAAAACTAATTCTTCTTAAACTAATACATTCATACTTATCTCATTTCCTTTTTTAAAGTTGAACTACACATGCACTCCTCCGATCAACTTGGAACTTCCCTTTCCTGAAACATACATTTAACAACCTAACCATCTATTCTTCTAATGCCTCCCCACCTTATGTCAAGCATTCAACCTGACACCCATCTATCCTTGGTGCTTTTCCTGCTTTCATTGCCCTCAGTGCCAAATGTATCTCCTCTGTAATAATAATAATGATAATAATAATAATGATAATAATAATAATAATAATAATAATAATAATAATAATAATAATAATAATAATAATAATAATAATAATGATAATGATAATAATGATAATGATAATAATAATAATAATGTTGATAATAATAATAATAATAATAACAATAATAATAATAATAATAATAATAATAATAATAATAATAATAATAATAATAATAATAATAATAATGATAATAATAATAATAATAATAATAATAATAATAATAATAATAATAATAATAATAAAAATAAAAATGTGTATTTTTGAATTGTAACAAACCATTGAAAAGATAGTCTGTTATTAATAAAAGATTATCTGTATAGTAATATTAATATTGGAAAGAAATATATATATATATATATATATATATATATATATATTATATATATATATATATATATATATATATATATATATATATATATATATATATATATATATATATATATATATATATATATATATATGATTATGTATCGCATGGAAAACACTTGATAAAATGAAAATATTTATATCAACTTTTAAGTAAAAGTAAATAGACCTGAGATGTCGTGTGTTCTGTTAATTCAAAGATTCATTATTAATACCAACACAGTTCTGGATTTGATGATATTTTAAATCGAAAATCACTCGCCAAATCAATTCTGTTTCATATTACTTCGAGGTATCATATATTAGCATATATTTGCATAGCAAATTACAGAAATCATGCCATCATACCGACTGGGCCATTACAACAGACAAAAATCTAAATTGTATAACCCAGCCAGATCAAGCAAGTACGTTTCCCATCGGTCTTTTATGTCAACTTATTACAGTTGACACATGGAAGTTAAGTATATATAATTATAGTGTATATATATATATATATATATATATATATATATATATTATATATATATATATATATATATATATATATATATATATATATATATATATATATATATATATATATATAGTATTTGTATGTGAGAGTGTAGATAAAACAGCTGGCAACCCCTTTTACACGAACAATTTCATTTCTTATCCAGTGTAGTAGGTTGGCCCTCAGCATCAGCCGCCCGTTGCGATGCTACGCTTGAAGGTCTTTTTGGTTTAAATTGAACTACGGCAGCTCGAAATCCCTTCACTTAGGGTTCCTTCTGTTTTCCTACATCAACAGTAAATATTATGGCGTATTCGTTATACATCTGTTATTATCCTTTCACATCTGACAAGTCACAATACTCCATGCCTCTGTTTCTCTTTGCACTCTTTATCATCATTATTAGATCTTCATTGATTTGGCTATTTCTTCCGCCTATTTGTATTATTTTTATCGTTCTCTTATTTCTGCTTTGTTCTTAAGCTGTTGCCATTTCTTAAAAAGAGGTGAATAGGAGCGTGCACTGATGACACCCTATTTTAATATCTTCCTATTCGTTCAGTTTTGACTTTCCTGCTAAGTTTAGAATGATATGGCCTTATGTAGAGGAGAAGTGCATGCATGCATACATACATACATACATACATACATACATACATACATACATACATACATACATACATACATACATACATACACCCATACATACATGCATGCATACATACATGCATGCATACATACATACATAAATACATACATACATAAATACATACATACATACCTACATACTTACATATATATAT
>JAXCGZ010003470.1:0-5000 GCA_037179515.1 Halocaridina rubra | reverse complement strand
GTCTTTCGCAAGAAGGCAACCGTCCTAGCCCTTGGTAGAAAAGGGAGTCAGTGACGTAAAACCGGAGCAACAGTGTTTCTCATTATTTAAGCTGATGGTGTCAATTTTCTGCCTCTCAGTGTTACCATATCAGATTTCCCAAGTTAACTATTTGGTACGTTCTTGGAGTGGCCGCAAGACAGTGTTACCAGATCAGATATCAGGATTGCTTTTAGATTTAATGCATGTTTAGATTACGTTACCGTTGGCGATGCATGTACTCCTTACCATTACGTTAAGTAATCATCACACACACACACACACACACACACACACACACACACACACACACACACACACACACACACACACACACTCAGAGAACAAATAAGATCTTTGGAGGAAGCAAATAAAGCACAAGGGCAGGAGAGAAAGGAACTAGAAAAAAGAATAAAGAAGCTGGAAGGGGAAAAGAGTCAACTAGAATCTAGAATTTCTAAACAAGAAGATAAAAACAAACAGCTAAATGACAACCTAAAGGAATTAGATGTTAGTTCACTGCTCTCTTCTGAGAGAGACGAGATTGCTGCTTGGAATGTTCAGATTAAGGAAAACATTGAACAGTTCAGAAAAGAGTTCCAGGAGCTGAATATGGAAAATGATGCCATGAAAACGTCCTTTGCTGATGCACTAAAGGGGAATGTGGCAGTAAAAGAGGCTGTAAAGGTGGTGGCACTGGAAAACATACAAACAGTTGACTATAAAGAGACAGTAATCGAAAAAATGAAAGACGTTGTGATGGAAAGGGCAAACCCACTCATCAGACAGGCACTTGATAAGGAGAAGACAGTGGTAATCTCAGGCATAAGTGAATCCCAGGAGCCAACATGGCAGGGGAGACTTGAAGAAAATAAAGCTAACGTTGTAGACCTGATAAGAAAGCTTGGAGTAGTATGTGGTCCTGAGGATATTGTAAACATACACCAACTAGGTAAATATTCGAGGGAAGGAAAGCCGAGACCAACAAAAGTAACCTTTGAGAGAGGGGAGACATGTAGGGAAATATTGTTGAGAAAAAAAAGTCTAAAAGACCTTCAAGAATGCAAAGAAGTGTTCATTAGACGATACAGAACACAGGAAGGGATGGGAAAGATCAAAAACTTGTTGCAAGAGGCAAGAAGGTTAAATGATGAAAGAAATGAAGAAGAGAAGAAAATTTTTTGTTACAGAATACTTCCAGACAAAGGGGAGATAAAGAAGATAATGACAGAAGATCAGGGGATGGGGCCTCATTAAGATTGTTATACACAAATGCTGATGGATTAGCTGGTAAGGCAGTAGAATTAAAAGATAGGATTCACAACAGTAAGGCAGATATAGTAGCAATTACAGAGACTAAGTTGAGTGAGGACATAAACAGTGTCACAGTTTTTCCTAAGGGCTTCAGAATACTAAGGGTCGAAAGATCTGAGAGGACTGGTGGAGGGATAGCACTGCTCATAAGTGAGAGGATTCAAGTTGAAGAAATAAACTTGGCTATAGAAAGTGAGTTCAGGGAATTTCTTGTTGCTCGCATAAATACTGGGTCAGAGAGCATTATAATAACTGTTGTATACAACCCACCAAGGAACCAAAATAGGCTTGAAATTTATGAGGAAAGTCATATAGGTACGATTGAAGTCATAAACTCAGTTGTTAACATGGCGCGGGAGAAAAAATGTAGGATTTTGATTATGGGAGACTTTAATCACAAAGAGATAGATTGGATAAATCTTGACCCACACAGTGGTGAGGACTCATTTGGGGCAAGATTCCTAGATTGCGTACAAGGGAATTTCCTACACCAACATGTAATGGAACCAACAAGAGCCAGGGGTGGGGATGAGCCATCACTACTTGATCTGGTGTTCACAGATAATGTGTTGGATATTGAAAATATTGAGTATGAACCACCAATTGGAAAGAGTGACCACTGTGTGTTGTTGATGGAGTATATCATTGAAGACATTCTTCCTGAGAGTAGAGGCACTGAGGACATGAGGAGGAACTATCCGAAAGGAGATTACATCAAAATGAATGAGCTTTTTGCAGTTATTGACTGGAGAACCTTATTTTACAACAAATCTGTACAAGAAATGTATGACATCTTTTGTGAGAAATATGGGAAGATAGTAGATTGCTGCATACCTGTCACCAAAGTAGGTGTAATTCATGCCAGAGAGAAATGGTTCGATAATGGGTGTAAAAGAGCTAAGGAGTGGAGAGACAAATGCTGGAAAAGGTATAGGAGGAGAAAAAACATAAATGCCTGGCAAACCTACAAAAGAGCAAGAAATGACTACCTAAGTAAAAGGAGAGACGCAGAGAGAGATTATGAGAGGGACATCACCAGGAAGGCTAAAGAAAATCCCAAGCTTTTCCACAGCTTTATCAGAGGAAAACTGAAGGTAAAAGAACAGGTTTTAAGGCTAAAGAGAGCGGATGGAAGCATCACTGAGACGGACGAAGAGATCTGCAAAGAATTGAACAAGGAGTTTCAGTCAGTATTTACAGTAGAAAATACCCCACCCCCTCAGATTGCAGTGATAGAAGCTCAAGGGCCGGTACTAGAGAACATCATCCTTACAGCCACAGAGGTATGCAAAGCGCTGATGGATTTAGATGTTCATAAAGCTACAGGTCCTGATGACATATCCCCTCATGTGCTTAAAAAATGCGCAAACACAATATCAGTGGCACTAAGTATCATATTTAAGGAGTCACTGGAGTCGGGGGAGATTCCAAGATGCTGGAAACAAGCAAATGTGATACCTATCTTCAAAAAGGGAAGGAGGGATACGGCTCTGAACTATAGACCAGTTTCCTTGACCAGCATAGTTTGCAAACTTATGGAGAAACTACTAAGGAAACATATCTCTCTTCACTTGGAATCCTTCAACTTTTTGTCAGTGAGGCAACATGGCTTCAGAGAAGGAAGATCAACAGTAACAAACTTATTAGAATTTTATGATGAGGTAAGCCAAATCTTACAGGAAAGAGAGGGCTGGGCAGATTGCATATTCCTAGACTTCCAGAAAGCGTTTGACACTGTTCCACATGGGAGACTTATTAGGAAGCTGCAATCAATGGCTAGAATAGGTGGAAATGTCTTGGAATGGATAAAAACTTACTTAGAAGGAAGGGAACAGAGGGTTAGAGTAAGACACTCAGTGTCTGAATGGAGAAGAGTTAGTAGTGGAGTTCCACAGGGTTCAGTTTTAGGGCCACTTTTGTTCCTTGTATATGTAAATGACCTACCAGAGTCTGTAAATTCATTCATGAATATGTTTGCAGATGATGCAAAGATTGTGAAGAAAGTAAAAAACGAGAACAATGGTAGAGAACTTCAGGAGGATCTAAATAATCTGCATGAGTGGTCAGAAAAGTGGCTAATGAAATTCAATACCTCAAAATGTAAGGTAATGAGAATGGGTACAAGTGCAAGAAGGCCCAAGCTTGACTACTCGGTGGCTGGAGTACAACTTCAAGAGACAGAAAATGAGAGAGATCTAGGAGTAAACATACTGGCAGATTTGTCTCCAGAAATACATATAAATGGCGTAGTAAGGGCAGCATATGCATTCTTATCAAACATAAGGGTAGCCTTCAGGCACATGGACAAGGAAATGTTCAGAAATATTTATGTAACCTATGTGAGGCCAAAACTCGAATATGCAGCCCCCTTTTGGAATCCGCACTTGAAAAAGCACATAGCTAAGCTTGAAAAAGTTCAAAGACATGCCACGAAACTGGTGCCAGAAATACGCAATCTCGGTTATGATGAGAGGCTGAGGGAATTAGACTTGCCAACACTCGAAGCTAGAAGAGTAAGGGGGGATATGGTGACAATCTTTAAATTCCTTCATGGTTATGATAGAGTGGATAGGGATCGATATTTCGATATGGCTGGCTCTAGAACTAGAGGTCATAGTTTGAAGCTTCGGAAGAAAACTTGTTTGCAGGATGTAAGGAAATACTTTTTCAGTGTAAGAGTAGTTGATAATTGGAATTCGCTAAGCGAGGAGGTAGTTAATGCTATCTCAATCCATAGTTTTAAGGAAAGGTATGATAAGTATCACTAAGTCTAAAAATGGAACCGATCAGGAGACGGGAAGATACGAGCTTTGGGCTCTTTCCCGTAAACACAATTAGGTAATCACACACACACACACACACACACACACACACACATATATACATATATATATATATATATATATATATATATATATATATATATATATATATATATATATATATATATATATATATCACCTAAAACATATTATACCAAAAGGAGAGAGAAAAAAAAAAGGAGAATATTAGAAAATATTTTTACTCCCGCAAAAGTATTTTCTTACATGCTTATTTCTAGAGAATTATTGCTCTATACTTAGACCATTATTATATCTTGAGAAAATTTACTTTGTAGTATTATATATCGTGCAGTACTTGTCCGCACATGTTTATGAGTGTGTGTGTTTGTGTGTGTGTGTGTGTGTGTGTGTATGCGCGCGTGTGTGTGTGTAAGTGTGCGCTTGTGTGTGTGGCAGCAGTGGTAATCATTTATACTTATAAGATTTATGGAGTCAAAAATTTTATTTGACTATATAATTTTCAGTAAAAGAGCACCTTAAAGATTCACTTAAGACTGCAGACATTATCAGACTCTGAGGGAAAATAACTGACGCAGTTCACAGTCGTGGTTGAAAGCTTGTGTTTGTGTGTGTGTGTGTGTGTGTGTGTGTGTGTGTGTGTGTGTGTGTGTGTGTGTGTGTGTGTGTGTGTGTGTGTGTGTTTATTGAATAAAGAAGATTGTTTATACCCCTGTCAACTCAGCAGGGTCAGAAAGTGTACCATTAGATAGTGGCTTCCTTGCTGGAAATCTTTGGTCCACAATCTTTGGCTCGTTGTTAAGAAAGAGCATTTCTCGCCGTTCCTTATTTACTAATCACGCATAATGTATGTTCCACAGAATATGC
>JAXCGZ010003469.1:0-11512 GCA_037179515.1 Halocaridina rubra | reverse complement strand
TAATAATAATACTAATAATAATGTCTTGAATATATTTCAAGACAGTTTATTTCTACGTACATTATGTAAGTGTTATTTTGCATATAGTTTCGTTTATTGTAACGTAAGTGCATGAATGTATACTTTTAGACTTAGCATGTATACTTATTAATTTCTATCATGTATACACGTATATTCGTATGTATAATGTGTAGTTTATTAGGGAGGATGGCCGTAGAAGACGTGTAGAAAGGAATGTAGGTCACTAATGGATTTTAGCCATTAACCCTTCACCTCCTTGATAACGCTTATTGCATCGCCTCGTTGAACAAAGAACTGTTGTAAGCAAGTCATAAGTCAACTTAGTCCTAGTACCAAGGACCCCGACAAACTAGAGGAGTTTGTGGGACTTTCTTATAAAGTTAGTTGCGTCGTGAGATGCTACGAGGCACTCATTCTTACTGTGTTTGTTAACAGTACTTATAAGTTTATTATTAGTGGTACTCGTGAGATGATACGAGACACTCATGTTTAGTGTGTTCATTGACAGTACTTATAAGTTTGTTGAAGAGTATTTAGTTGTCTTCGTGACACGTTACGAGACACTCAATTAAAAAAACGTTATAGAGATACGTGGATCAGAAGATATTCAATGAGTTTGATTGGGAATCCCGTGATTGCTGACGACATCAGGGTTATCCGGATAGATGAGTACATATGCAATGCAGATTTACCTTATTTCTAACAATATTTATAACTACGTGTGGGGGACAGAATGAGCTCATTTAATTGAACACTCGTAGGTAGAATGTCTGTTAGAAAATTTATTATTCTGTATGAGGAAGTTTTACTTTAAGGTGAGGAGAGTTTATTTAAATATTCACATATCAACAGTTCATAAACCCCCATATAAAATATTTGCATGTATGTTTATGCATGTAATATTAATTATATTTTATTGGTAGAGGATTTAAAATTGAGATCGTGGTAGGCCTCTACTGAAGCCGTGTCAGGATTTCCGAATTTGGGGGGTTATAAGATCGAAGGGTAAATAACACACAGGAAATCCTCCACAAATAATACTAATAATAATAATAATAATTAGATGGTGGTAGTAGTAAGGGTAACATCAAGAATATACCCCTTTAGGGTGACTGTGCAGGCCACTACTTGAAACTTTTGAAAAAAAAAAAAATGAAACGTTTCCAAAACCCATGTTTTTTCTTCTGTTTTTTATGGGCATTTATTCCACATTCATGTCGTGGATTTACATTGACGTGAACTTCAAAAGAAATACAAATAACAAAGAACCACGAAATAAAATTGGCATCAAATAAACATTGGATACTAAAAGAAAAAAAAAAGAATTCAAAATATAAAATATGGCAATATTTCCTCTGTCACCAACTCTCGGACTCTGAGATCATGAAGAAATTTCAGCTGAAGAGACTCTCTCTCTCTCTCTCTCTCTCTCTCTCTCCTCTCTCTCTCTCTCTCTCTCTCTGCATCGGGCATTTAGTGCACAAAAAAAGCCTCATGAGTGAGGTTGTGTCGATATAGAAGTGCTAAGTGTGTATTATTATTATTATTATTATTATTATTAGATCTTTGTTGTTGGTGTTGATGTGACCAAATGTCTATGTTAGTTGTTATTTCTGACATTTAAATATAATAATAATATTCATCTTCAGTGATTTTTAGGTGAATATTTACGCCACAGTGAGTGAAAATGAAAAATACGAAATATTTCAAAATAAAGTTTGAAGAAACTAAAAAGAGTTCAGTCCAAGTCAACTCCAATTTTTAACTAGGGTGAACTAAGCGCCACTACTAGGCCTATCCCAAATAACCTAACCCCAACTAACCTATTCAAATTTAATGTTTTACTAGTTTTTTTTTCTAATTGAGGGTGTGAAAGTAACATTTACTCATTATTTATAAAAAACAAGCAAACGCGTGCACGCACACACACACACACAGTGTGTGATTACCTAACACAATTAGGTAATCACACACAGTCTTTAAATTCCTTCATGGTTATGATAGAGTGGATAGGGATCGATATTTTGATATGGCTGGCTCTAGAACTAGAGGTCATAGTTTGAAGCTTCGTAAGAAAACTTGTTTACAGGATGTAAGGAAATACTTTTTCAGTGTAAGAGTAGTTGATAATTGGAATTGGCTAAGCGAGGAGGTAGTTAATGCTATCTCAATCCATAGTTTTAAGGACAGGTATGATAAGTATCACTAAGTCTAAAAATGGAACCGATCAGTAGACGGGGAGATACGAGCTTTGGGCTCTTTCCCGTAAACACAATTAGGTAATCACACACACACACACACACACACACACACACACAGAGGACTTAAACAGAGAATCAAGAAGTTAGAGGAAATGGTTACAAGCCTTGATGATAAAATTCGGAATATGGATGGAGAAATGAAAGAGAATGAAACACTCAGAGAACAAATAAGATCTTTGGAGGAAGCAAATAAAGCACAAGGGCAGGAGAGAAAGGAACTAGAAAAAAGAATAAAGAAGCTGGAAGGGGAAAAGAGTCAACTAGAATCTAGAATTTCTAATCAAGAAGATAAAAACAAACAGCTAAATGACAACCTAAAGGAATTAGATGTTAGTTCACTGCTATCTTCTGAGAGAGACGAGATTGCTGCTTGGAATGTTCAGATTAAGGAAAACATTGAACAGTTCAGAAAAGAGTTCCAGGAGCTGAATATGGAAAATGATGCCATGAAAACGTCCTTTGCTGATGCACTAAAGGGGAATGTGGCAGTAAAAGAGGCTGTAAAGGTGGTGGCACTGGAAAACATACAAACAGTTGACTATAAAGAGACAGTAATCGAAAAAATGAAAGACGTTGTGATGGAAAGGGCAAACCCACTCATCAGACAGGCACTTGATAAGGAGAAGACAGTGGTAATCTCAGGCATAAGTGAATCCCAGGAGCCAACATGGCAGGGGAGACTTGAAGAAAATAAAGCTAGGGTTGTAGACCTGATAAGAAAGCTTGGAGTAGTATGTGGTCCTGAGGATATTGTAAGCATACACCAACTAGGTAAATATTCGAGGGAAGGAAAGCCGAGACCAACAAAAGTAACCTTTGAGAGAGGGGAGACATGTAGGGAAATATTGTTGAGAAAAAAAAGTCTAAAAGACCTTCAAGAATGCAAAGAAGTGTTCATTAGACGATACAGAACACAGGAAGAGATGGGAAAGATCAAAAACTTGTTGCAAGAGGCAAGAAGGTTAAATGATGAAAGAAATGAAGAAGAGAAGAAAAATTTTCGTTACGGAATACTTCCAGACAAAGGGGAGATAAAGAAGATAATGACAGAAGATCAGGGGATGGGGCCTCATTAAGATTGTTATACACAAATGCTGATGGATTAGCTGGTAAGGCAGTAGAATTAAAAGATAGGATTCACAACAGTAAGGCAGATATAGTAGCAATTACAGAGACTAAGTTGAGTGAGGACATAAACAGTGTCACAGTTTTTCCTAAGGGCTTCAGAATACTAAGGGTCGAAAGATCTGAGAGGACTGGTGGAGGGATAGCACTGCTCATAAGTGAGAGGATTCAAGTTGAAGAGATAAACTTGGCTATAGAAAGTGAGTTCAGGGAATTTCTTGTTGCTCGCATAAATACTGGGTCAGAGAGCATTATAATAACTGTTGTATACAACCCACCAAGGAACCAAAATAGGCTTGAAATTTATGAGGAAAGTCATATAGGTACGATTGAAGTCATAAACTCAGTTGTTAACATGGCGCGGGAGAAAAAATGTAGGATTTTGATTATGGGAGACTTTAATCATAAAGAGATAGATTGGATAAATCTTGACCCACACAGTGGTGAGGACTCCTTTGGGGCAAGATTCCTAGATTGCGTACAAGGGAATTTCCTACACCAACATGTAATGGAACCAACAAGAGCCAGGGGTGGGGATGAGCCATCACTACTTGATCTGGTGTTCACAGATAATGTGTTGGATATTGAAAATATTGAGTATGAACCACCAATTGGAAAGAGTGACCACTGTGTGTGTTGATGGAGTATATCATTGAAGACATTCTTCCTGAGAGTAGAGGCACTGAGGACATGAGGAGGAACTATCAGAAAGGAGATTACATCAAAATGAATGAGCTTTTTGCAGTTATTGACTGGAGAACCTTATTTTACAACAAATCTGTACAAGAAATGTATGACATCTTTTGTGAGAAATATGGGAAGATTGTAGATTGCTGCATACCTGTCACCAAAGTAGGTGTAATTCATGCCAGAGAGAAATGGTTCGATAATGGGTGTAAAAGAGCTAAGGAGTGGAGAGACAAATGCTGGAAAAGGTATAGGAGGAGAAAAAACATAAATGCCTGGCAAACCTACAAAAGAGCAAGAAATGACTACCTAAGTAAAAGGAGAGAGGCAGAGAAAGATTATGAGAGGGACATCACCAGGAAGGCGAAAGAAAATCCCAAGCTTTTCCACAGCTTTATCAGAGGAAAACTGAAGGTAAAAGAACAGGTTTTAAGGCTAAAGAGAGCGGATGGAAGCATCACTGAGACGGACGAAGAGATCTGCAAAGAATTGAACAAGGAGTTTCAGTCAGTATTTACAGTAGAAAATACCCCACCCCCTCAGATTGCAGTGATAGAAGCTCAAGGGCCGGTATTAGAGAACATCAACCTTACAGCCACAGAGGTATGCAAAGCGCTGATGGATTTAGATGTTCATAAAGCTACAGGTCCTGATGACATATCCCCTCATGTGCTTAAAAAATGCGCAAACACAATATCAGTGGCACTAAGTATCATATTTAAGGAGTCATTGGAGTCGGGGGAGATTCCAAGATGCTGGAAACAAGCAAATGTGATACCTATCTTCAAAAAGGGAAGGAGGGATACGGCTCTGAACTATAGACCAGTTTCCTTGACCAGCATAGTTTGCAAACTTATGGAGAAACTACTAAGGAAACATATCTCTCTTCACTTGGAATCCTTCAACTTTTTGTCAGTGAGGCAACATGGCTTCAGAGAAGGAAGATCAACAGTAACAAACTTATTAGAATTTTATGATGAGGTAAGCCAAATCTTACAGGAAAGAGAGGGCTGGGCAGATTGCATATTCCTAGACTTCCAGAAAGCGTTTGACACTGTTCCACATGGGAGACTTATTAGGAAGCTGCAATCAATGGCTAGAATAGGTGGAAATGTCTTGGAATGGATAAAAACTTACTTAGAAGGAAGGGAACAGAGGGTTAGAGTAAGACACTCAGTGTCTGAATGGAGAAGAGTTAGTAGTGGAGTTCCACAGGGTTCAGTTTTAGGGCCACTTTTGTTCCTTGTATATGTAAATGACCTACCAGAGTCTGTAAATTCATTCATGAATATGTTTGCAGATGATGCAAAGATTGTGAAGAAAGTAAAAAACGAGAACAATGGTAGAGAACTTCAGGAGGATCTAAATAATCTGCATGAGTGGTCAGAAAAGTGGCTAATGAAATTCAATACCTCAAAATGTAAGGTAATGAGAATGGGTACAAGTGCAAGAAGGCCCAAGCTTGACTACTCGGTGGCTGGAGTACAACTTCAGGAGACAGAAAATGAGAGAGATCTAGGAGTAAACATATTGGCAGATTTGTCTCCAGAAATACATATAAATGGCGTAGTAAGGGCAGCATATGCATTCTTATCAAATGTAAGGGTAGCCTTCAGGCACATGGACAAGGAAATGTTCAGAAATATTTATGTAACCTATGTGAGGCCAAAACTCGAATATGCAGCCCCCTTTTGGAATCCGCACTTGAAAAAGCACATAGCTAAGCTTGAAAAAGTTCAAAGACATGCCACGAAACTGGTGCCAGAAATACGCAATCTCGGTTATGATGAGAGGCTGAGGGAATTAGACTTGCCATCACTCGAAGCTAGAAGAGTAAGGGGGGATATGGTGACAGTCTTTATATTCCTTCATGGTTATGATAGAGTGGATAGGGATCGATATTTCGATATGGCTGGCTCTAGAACTAGAGGTCATAGTTTGAAGCTTCGGAAGAAAACTTGTTTGCAGGATGTAAGGAAATACTTTTTCAGTGTAAGAGTAGTTGATAATTGGAATTCGCTAAGCGAGGAGGTAGTTAATGCTACCTCAATCCATAGTTTTAAGGACAGGTATGATAAGTATCACTAAGTCTAAAAATGGAACCGATGAGGAGACGGGAAGATACGAGCTTTGGGCTCTTTCCCGTAAACACAATTAGGTAATCACAATTAGGTAATCACACATATATATATATATATATATATATATATATATATATATATATATATATATATATATATATATATATATAAGGGTTACATATGGAATGGAAGCTAGGTCTTAACGTCATATGAAAGTCATTATTTTATTTTTTTTCAGTAATGACTATGTCGACATATATATATATATATATATATATATATATATATATATATATATATATATATATATATATATATATATATATATATATATATATATATATATATATATACATACAGTATGAGCTATTATATTCGTAATACATACATACATATACCTTGGCTGTTTCCCCCTTAAATTTGGGGGTAGCCGACATCAAAAAAGGAAAACAGTTTGGGGAGAAGTTATTCTCCCCCCCACTCCCCTTCTTCTTGGATGTCTCACAGGAGGTTGGTACAAGGGGGGGGATTCCCAGTCCCCCGCCCCGTCCACTTTTAGTCGCCTTTTACGACACGCAGGGAATACGGTGAGGCTATTCTTTGATATTGTGCCCGCCCCACAGGGCACAGGATATATATATATATATATATATATATATATATATATATATATATATATATATATATATATAAAAGTTTATATTCACTGCACCATACGTAATTGCATGTTATTTTTTGAGACTTAATATTTATATTCTCAACTGCATCTTTACAAGGTAAGACCCAACCTCTGGTGGTTATATATATATATATATATATATATATATATATATATATATATATATATATATATATATATATATATATATATATATATATATATATATATATATATATATATATATATATATATATATATATGTGTGTGTGTGTGTGTGTGTGTGTGTGTGTGTGTGTGTGTATGAGTGTATGTACGTATGCATATATGCATGATTGCATGTATGTATATATGAATGGATGGATGGATGTATGTAAGTATGTATTGTTGGCATGTATTTATGTGTGTACATCACTTTATATGTCTGTCAACATCACCATTATTAATTTTTTTTACTCTTCTGTAGCCTTGTTATCTAATTATTAGTGTTTTTTTTTTTAGCCTTTGACAGAATATGGCGAGAGGTTTATTTTCATATTTTTTTATCATAGAATTTATTACTCATATTCATATGTTTCATTATTTTAATTTTAAGCCAATCACCCCCTTCCTGTCGATCCCCCACCCCATCCATCCGACTGGTGGGGGGAAAAAAGCCAATGGAGTCATCAAATTAAATATGGCGGTGATGCGACTCATTGCCCTTCGGTGGATTTTCGAAGCTTGCTCGCTTGGAAAAGCTTTAAGAGGAGAGGTTTTCCGATTCTTCTTCTTCTCCTCCTCCTCCTCCTCCTCCTCCTCCTCCTCCTCCTCCTCCTCCTCTTCTTCTTCTTCTTCTTCTTCTTCTTCTTCTTCTTCTTCTTCTCTTGTTTCTTTTTTCTTTGTTTTTTCATTATTCTTTTTATTTTTTACTTGTTCTTTATATATATATATATATATATATATATATATATATATATATATATATATATATATATATATATATATATATATATATATATATATATATATATATATATATATATAACCTTGTAATGCTCTCTCTCTCTCTCTCTCTCTCTCTCTCTCTCTCTCTCTCTCTCTCTCTCTCTCTGCTGGCTAGTACAGTGGTAACGCGCTGGCTTCGCATTCACGAGGTCGAAAGATCGGTCCCCGTCCAAGACCGAGAGTTTAAGCTGTTTACTGGCAGGAACTGCTGTGGTTGGACATCACAGTGGGGGGTTGGGGCTTGCCCTGGCTGACGAATACCCATTGTAATGAAATGGAAATAAAGGTTAAAAAAAAAAAAAAAAAAACTCTCTCCTAAGTACCATGTGGTCATCCCCACAAACATCAGAAGACTAATAACACGGGTTTGTCCAGGCCCAAAAAAAAAAAAAAAAAATTTTTTTACTCCGTATGATGTCTCTTGAAAACATGCATACATATTAATGAAATCTTGTATACACATACATCCGTTTGTGTGATTACCACAATTAGGTAATCACACAAACAAACTTTTAAATGACTTAAGAAGAACGAGTGAAACCTTGTGTGTGTGTATATATATATATATATATATATATATATATATATATATATATATATATATATATATATATATATATATATATATATATATATATAACAAATGCAGTCACAAACAGATTTACCCCAAATTTTTTGTATAACAATTGTTACCCGAAGATGAAGTTAGGCCGAGAGAGCAAAATAAGTTAAACAATTCATAGCTTATTTCTTATGAATATCAATATCTCTCATATAGCCCTTTTCACGTCATCTAAGAAATTGTAATATAGGCGTATTTTGTGTGTGTGTGTGTGTGGACCCATGAATCTCTGGCCGGCGAATGTTACAGAACAAGCTCGCCCACTGTCTTCCCCTCCCCCCCCTCAAGAGTTCTCCGTGTTTGATGGCGAGAATTTGACCTCCAACAAGACTGAAAAACTTGCAACGATTATATAATAATTGAAATAAATAATGATTATTATAATTAGAATAATGAGGATATACCTTAAAGAAGCAACGTTTAGAATCAAATGAAATCCATTATTTTAGCGTCAGTATTAAAATGAGATAAAAATTTATATTTTGTAATCTTTTACTCAATTTTTTTTTTTAAATTAAACTTACATCGTATTTACGTTTTGCAACTGAGTTCATATTTTTAGTTCGTAAATTTCTTTATTAGCTCAGATTTACATTTGTATTTTGTTCAATTTCCACAGATTTTTTACCTTTGCATCAGTGACGTGTTGAGCTTAGGAAAAAAAAATATATTTAACTAAACATATGATAATCAGAGAAAGAGATGTAGTCATTGGGCTCGCATATGCATTATGCAGTTGGCCCATAAAAGAGATAATTAAATGCGTGCACTGTATGCATGTTTTCAAGAGACATCATACTGCTATACTTAAGAATGAACGCATTCTATCTGAATGCCACAATGTTCATATTACAGATTCCCCAACCTCACTCGTGGATTCATTTTCGCATTTAATTCAATTCCCAATCTCATTCGGGCATTACAATAACCAAATAAGCACATTACATATGTGAAAACATGAATCAATTTTTACCCCAACCGGGACTTGAACCTAGGACTTATGATTACTAAGTCAAGGCGCTACCAATGCTCCACAAAAGGTTAAAAGATTATATATATATATATATATATATATATATATATATATATATATATATATATATATATATATATATATATATATATGTATATATATATATATATATATATATATATATATATATATATATATATATATATATGCACCACAGAAGGTTAAAAGGTTATATATATATATATATATATATATATATATATATATATATATATATATATATATATATATATATATATATATATATATATATATATATATATATATATATATATATATATATATATATGCACCACAGAAGGTTAAAAGGTTATATATATATATATATATATATATATATATATATATATATATATATATATATATATATATATATATATATATATAACACCAAGCAAGCACATTACATATGTGAAAACATGAATCATTTTTTACCCCGACCGGGACTCGAACCTAGGACTTATAATTACTAAGTCAAGGTGCTACCAACTACACACCACAGAAGGTTAAAAGGAATCCAACCTTATAGCTAATATCTGCTATACTTAGGGATGAACGCATATTCTATCTGAATGCAACTATGTTCATATTACAGATTCCCCAACCTTACTCGTGGCTTCATTTTAGCATTTAATTCAATTCCCAATCTTATTCGGGTTCGAGTCCCGGTCGGGGTAAAAAATGATTCATGTTTTCACATATGTAATATGCTTGCTTGGTTATTGTATGACCCGAATGAGATTGGGAATTGAATTAAGTTTTCTTTTTTAATTCCAGTTTTTTTTTTATTTCCCCCCCTCGATGTATGTGGCTAGAATGCGTCCTCCGTGTACCCCTGTGTGTCGTCAGAGTCGACTAAATGGGGGGGAACCAGGGGACTAGGAATCCCCTCGTTATCTTCCCAAAGAGTCAGAGTATTTTGCCTTGACTCAGCCACTCTCCTTAAAAGGAGAAAAATGGCTAATGTACATAGAAGAATAGAACTTTTATTAATATTTAAAATGGCCTCTTTTATTAGAATTTATTATGAAATACCTGAAATAAGAATGCGCTAATGGTCGATTCTGCTGGATCAAGTAAAAGATATTGACTCACAGTATAACATATAAATAACTCCCATTTCAATTGTTACTTATGGTCAGGTTAGCCATCCCATCCTATTTAGCATAGGTTAGGCATTAACCTAATGTACAAATGGAAGGGGTTATTTAATGTACTGGGAATCGGTATCTTTACTTGATCTGACCTGTCTAAGACGTGACCGGTAATAAAGTCACAGGGGGAAAAAAATCACAATTCTGGGTGGGAAAAAGTCAAAAGTTAGGTTAGATTAGACTTTTCCTGTGACTTTATTCTGTGACTTTCGCACCTGGATACAGTGGTATCTTGATAAACAAGACTTTTCATACTTGTTTTCAAAAAGCCAAAAAATTCACAACTTTTGTCACGGATAAGCCTATTACCAGGTAGTAGGTTGGCCCTTGGCATCAACTGCCCATTGCGATACTACAACTGAAGGGTTTTGTAGACTTAAATAGGTCTGTCCAGGAAAGTTCGATGTTAAGTCTTCCTTCAGTTCCAGTTCTCTTTCTTTGCCTACATCAACACTGAATATTCTTGGATATTCGTTTCACTTGTCTTATTATCCATTCACATCTGACAAGTCACAATTTTCCTCAACTCTTTTTCTCTTTATGTTTTCTTCGTGTCCAGGCCTGATGAGGGTAGATTTATTTTTTTTTTGGTTTTTTTTGCCTGTCCTGGTGTCACAACTATAAAAAAAAATTAAAGACCGGGGGAGGGGGTAGTGTTTAGCGTCTCCTATTATGTGATATGAATGACCTTAGGCAGGCTTATTTTTTTTCTCATAAATTTGACAGTGGGAAGGGCAAACAAAATTGTCCTCATCGTGCCCGGGCATCAAGAAATGCAAATTTACTTATAGACTTCTTTTGAGTGATTATAGCTACAGATACGCTTTATTTCGAATACTTTATTGGTAGACCTGTTTAACATGTAATGTTTTTTAAACCTTTA
>JAXCGZ010003468.1:0-11553 GCA_037179515.1 Halocaridina rubra | reverse complement strand
TACCCCCAGCGTCCCCGGGCGAGGGAGAAATTGCAGCAGCTCTACAGTCGTCGACAGCCCTGTTCAAACTGTGGGGAAATAAACCATGATCTTTCCCACTGTTGGTTTAACTATAGACTTAAATGTGGTCACTGCCGTGAACATGGCCATAAAACAAGATTATGTCCCTTAAATATATAGCAATCACATTGTAATACAGGCTTATTGAAACATTTCATAAATATACAACACATCAATGCACAATCACTTTTGGGTAATTTCGACAATATTGCACTAATGATCAGAGAAAATAACGTGGATATAATGTGTGTTTGTGAAACTTGGCTCCAATCTAATATGCAGTCTGGTTTTGTTGCTATACCTGAGTATTCTTTTTATCGATTTGATGGCGGTAGGGGTGGGGGTGTGGGGGTGTATGTAAGAAATCATCTAACGGTCTCCCTATTAAAGACCCCTGAAGTCGAGCGACCTCCTCATCTCGAAGACATTTGGTTGACTGTTCAGAGTAGGAAATTCCCTTCATTCATCCTGGGATGTGTATATAGACACCCTCATGCACTCAACGACACCTTTGATTACATCTCCGAGGTATTTCGGTCTGTCTGTTTGAGGAGCAAACCTCTCATTATTATAGGCGACTTCAATGATAATCTCCTTCTTCCTAATAATAAAATGGGGAAATTAATTCAATCCCTCCACTTAAATCAGCTTGTGAATAAAGCAACCCGTATCACCGCTAATTCCTCCAGCCTAATTGATCTTATAATTACCAATACACCAGGTTTTATAGTTCACCACGATGTCTTACCTTGTCCTGTAGGAGACCACGAGCTTCTAATAGCTACAGTTAATGTCAGGAAGGAAAAGAGACCGCCAATTGTTAAAACTTTCCGATCTCTTGAGAATTATTCTCAAAATTGTTTCTGCGACACTCTTCTTAATGAATACAACATTTTAAATTCAATACTAACTACAGATTGTGTAAATTATCAAGTTTCTACTTTTACTGATGTTTTTACGAGATGTTTAAATGAATGTGCCCCTCTTACAACCAAAGTCATGACACGCCCTCCTGCCCCGTGGATTGACTCTCAGTTAAAAGAGCAAATGAAAAGGAGAGATGACCTCCTAAGGCAATTTAAATCTGATAGACAAAACTCCGAGATGGAAAGAGCCTATAGAAGAGAAAGAAACCTTACTAAAACAATGTTGTCCGAAAAGAAGAAAAATCATTTCAGGGAAGAATTTTCCAAGTATAGGGGAAATATCAAAGGAACTTGGAATGTTATAAAAAGAATAATTCCTGCAAATAAGGAAATCTTAGAAAATTCTGACCTTCTCAGTGATAATGTGGAAAAGCGAGTGAATGTTTTTAATAAGTATTTTGCTGAAATAGGTAAGTCCACATATGAAAAGTCCCAAGATAATAATGACTTGATTATTAATCAACCACATAATTGCCAGCCTCCAGCTGAAAGAAATATTATCAATAATTTTAGACCGCACCCAATCGATTTAGTCACACTTATTCTTATCATAAAGAACCTCAAACCAACAAACTCTTGTGGTTCCGATGGGATACAACTTCGCTTCCTAATTGACTCATTGCCAGTTACAGTATTTTTCATTTTAGTCATTGTTAATACATCCATTGTTACAGGCAGTTATCCTAACCTCTGGAAGCATCCCTATATCATCCCCGTTTTTAAGAGTGGAGATACTAATAATGTTGAAAATTATAGGCCAATCTCTCTTCTCAGCATTCTGTCTAAAATACTTGAGAAGGTAGTTGCCACCCAGTTAATAAATTTCCTTGAATCAAATTGTCTATTATGTGAAGAACAACACGGTTTTCGGCCTAAACTTTCGACCGAGACGGCCCTACTTAAAATTACTGATAAAATTTATAGTAATATTGAAAATAAGAAAATATCACTTTTATTATTGTTAGATTTGTCTAAAGCATTTGACAGTGTACACCATCAAATTCTAATGAGAAAACTTTCCAAAGTTCATGTTGACTCATTTTGGTTCGAAAATTATCTGAAAGATCGAATTCAATCAGTTCGAATGGGCTCGACTCTCTCTTCTTCTTTAGATATCAGTTTTGGCGTTCCTCAGGGTTCAATTTTGGGTCCTCTGCTTTTCTTAATATATGTTAATGATTTACCTCAATTTATAAGAGATTGCCTACTTGTTATGTATGCTAATGACACCCAGATTATGCTTACTGGTGACATTGATAGAATTCCTGAAATCTTAAAAAGGGCTGAAGATATATTAAACTGTGCCAAAAGTTATTTTAACAGTAATGGTCTTTTACTGAACGAAAATAAAACTAAATTCGTTATTTTTGGATCAAATCAATACCAGTCCCGCATTCCTGAGAACATCAGTATAAATTTCAACAATGTTTCACTCTTCCCATCTAATAAGGTTAAAAATCTAGGAGTTATTATGGACAGTACCATGACATTTAATTTTCATATCGATGAACTACATAAAAAAGTGAACGGGACCCTTATTTACTTGAACAGAGTCTATGAAAGATTCGAGCCTGATTGTAGGGTAATTGTAGTACAAACATTGATTTTAAGTATTCTCAACTACTGTCTAAGTGTTTGGGGTTCCACGACTAAGACCCAGATGTTACGAGTGAAAAGGCTCCAGAATTTTGCTGCAAGAGTTGCCATAGGGGGGGTGCATAAATATGATCACGTGACTCCCCTCTTTGAGAGATTGGGTTGGCTAAGGATGGACATGAAGTTCATATATAATATCTGTCTTTTAGTTTAAAATAAATCATGGAATATTACCGGAATGGCTCTTCTCATTGCCAACAGTTAATCAAGTGCGTATCAATAACGTCAACACCAGATATCAGAATTCTTTTTACGTGCCCAGAACTTCCACTGATATTGGGGCAAGAGCCTTAAATGTAATGGGCCCGAGACTTTGGAACTCTTTACCCGCAAACTTAAGAAGTTGCCAAACATTACCCTCACTTAAATCTCATCTTTTAAATCACCTACTTAATAAGTGATTTTAGTCTCATTATTATCCTCCCATTGGGTAGACGAAGTGTACGTATGCATATTTTAATGTGTAAATTTTTTGATTTTGTGCTTTGCAAATTTCATTTGTTTTATTTTGACATTTTACATTGTAATTTGTAATTAGATTAATTATCATGTAATAGCCATTTTTGATGGAATAAAGTTTTTGACTTTGACTTTGACTTTGACTCTCTAACTCCATTTCATATAAAACACAAATTCCCTATAACCTATTATTGAAACGAACAAAATTAAATAATCATTTTATTGCTATATTTATAGAGAGGAATCTCACAGCGATATAGCATTAATATTATGAAAGCAATGGCAAAAGAACCTTCTAAGTAAACTTCATTTCAGATGATAAATAATTAATAGAATAAAAATGCTTACTATTTTTTTGAGTATTGTTCCTAAAGTTTTATATATTAATTTCCTTTATTTTTTTTTGGGGGGGGGCGTTTGTGTGGCAAAACAGTAGCGTCCGCGACTCTGAAGCGGCAGGTCGAGGGTTCGCGCCCCGTCACGGCCTGCGGCTAGTAAAGGGCATGCGCTCATGGTAACGATTACATCTGCCAAAACAAGTCCTTCGCAAGAAGGCAACCGTCCTAGACCTTGGTAGAAATGGGATGCCGTGACGTAAAACCGTCTCCTTTGTTTATCATAATTATTTTATTCATTGGTATCTCCATACACGAGACATTTAATAGCCCTTAATAAGGAATGGTTGACTTAAAACAAAAACCTTGGCTCTTTACGGGAGGAAAATATGAAAAAAGGGGATTTACCACTCCCTCGCTCCATCCCGTTTAGTTGTCTTTTACGACCCGTAGGGGAACATAATTTTTTTTAACGATAATATGATTTATTTTTTAATGTTTTCTGAACGAATTTGATCTCGAAAATCGTACCTAATTACCCGTTTTCAGATTAGGTTAGGAGAAGTTAGGTTGGGTTTAAAATTAGGTCAAGTTGGGTTAGGTTAGATATAAAATCTTAAGGTTTTGAAGGTTAGATTCGTTCAAAACACATAAAAGCCGTAAAAAAAAACTTGAATTTCACTTTCAAAGGAAAGTGAAAATATAAAATATTACCGAATGTGGAGAGGGGATTCTTGTCCCCCCACCCCAAGGGGGAAGAACGAAAACTATGTAGAGAACAAGAAATAGAGCGATATACGGGAGGCAGAGACCCCTCAGTGCCTCATGTATTTTATATATTAATATTTAATTCTCTCTCTCTCTCTCTCTCTCTCTCTCCTCTCTCTCTCTCTCTCTCTCTCTCTCTCTCTCTCTCTCTCTCTCTCTCTCTCTCTCTCTCTCTCTCTCTCTCTCTCTCTCTCTCTCTCTGTATATCAGGTATTGCAACTAATATTCGCAACCGTACTCTATATGCCTAAGATTCTTCTTATTGCTATAGGTCTATTGCATTTACTCACCTAAATCTGCCCGATGATGAAGGCTCGCGGACTTCAAAAGCTTGCACACCACGTCTTCAAGAAATTATAACCAAAATTAAAAAAAAAAATGTGGTGAAGAGATGTGTTACCTCTATGGAGAAGCTCTCTCCATACACTCTTTTGTAAGGCGATATTTGAGCAGTAGTGTCTTGAGAGTAGTGTATATTAGGTATTCCAGTCTCATGCTATGCACTTGAACTAACATGTGCATAATTGCATCTATGGGAGAAGCTCTCTCCATACACTTTTATGTAAGGAGATATTTGAGTCGTAGTGTCTTGAGAGTAGTGTATATTAGGTATTCCAGTCTCATACTGTGCACTTACACTAACACGTACACTCTTACAAAGATATAAACAGGGAGGAAAAAGTCTACCCTTTCACGTACAATGAACACGTGGTTACTGAGAGTTCAACCCGTATCACACGGTCAAGTATCCTGAGACATCTTTTTTTAAGATGCCATTTTGTAATCTTTAAAATATTTATCACTTAAACATAAAAAATAATTTACTTAACTGCAACTGAAGAAGAAAATTACGTATAGTAAATAAATAAATGAGTAAATAAATAAATAAATAACAAAAATAAATAAATAAATAAATAAATAAATAAATAAATAAATAAATAAATAAATAAATACGAGTATTTGCACAGAAACAATATTTTGTATTAGAAATTCTTCTTCTTCTTCTTCGTCTACATCTTTTCCCACTTTTATGTGGGGTCGATGTTTCTGGCCAGTGTTCTCCATATGTTCCTGTCCCATACCTCATCACCCAACAAACTTTTAGACCTCAGGTCGTCATTGATGCAATCCATCCACCTACGCTTTGGTCTCCCCCTCCCTCTCCTACCCTGTATATCCATTTCCATCACCCTCCTCCCAACATACTGTTCATCCCTCCTAACGACATGACCATACCATCATAGTCTACTTTCTTGTATCTTATCTGATATTTCTCTAACTTCTTGATGTACCTCTAATTACCTCGTTTCTGATCTTATCGCTTCTTGTCACCCCACACATCCATCTCAACATCCTCATCTCTGCCACATCCAGTTTTTTTCTCTTGTGTCTTCTTTATTGCCCATGTCTCTGCTCCATACATCAACGCAGGCCTCACAACTGTCTTATGCACTTTACCCCTCAACTTAATCCCTATTCTCCTGTCGCACAGCACCCCAGACACTTTCTTTCAGTACTTCCATCCCGCTTGTATTCTGTGGGTTATTTCTGACTCTAGGTCACCATCCTCTGCTACTGTTGGTCCCAAATACTTGAACTTTTCAACTCTTTTCAACACCTTCCCCTGCAAATTGACCTCCCCATCCTCATCATCTCTCAACCTCAAGTACTCTGTCTTCTTCCTGCTGATTCTCAGTCCTCTATCCTCCATCACTCTTCTCCACTCCTCAAGCTTCTCCTCCACTACCTCTCGTCTGTTGCTACACAGTGCAATGTCATCTGCAATGAGCATACGCCATGGTGACTGATCTCTAATACCCTGGGTTACTACATCCAAGACCAGATCAAATAGATATGGCCTCAAAGCAGACCCTTGATGCAGACCAATATTTACCGAGAGACTTTTCGTCAAGCCCACACTGCTCTTAACATTAGCCTCTGCCCTCTCATACATATCTTGGATGATCCTTACATATTTCTCGGGGACTTCCTTTTCTCTAATACACCTCCACACCTCTTGACGTGGTACTCGATCATGAGCCTTTTCTAGGTCAATAAAGACCATATGCAGTACTACTACTACTACTACTACTATTACTACTACCACTGGTTGTGCGTGTGTGTGTGTGTGTGTGTGTGTGTGTGTGTGTGTGTGTGTGTGTGGTGTGTGTGCGTGTGTGTGTGTATGTGTGTGGGTATGTGTGTGTGTGTGTGTGCGTGTGTGTGTGTGTGTGGTTGTGTGGGTGGTTGGGTGGATGGGGGATAGGTGACTGGGTAGGTGGGGGATAGGTGGGAGGGTGGGGTGGGGGATTGGTGGGTTGGGGGTGGTTAATGGGTGGGGGGCTGGTGAGTAGAGGATTGGTTGGTGGGGGATGGGGTGGGTTGGAGGGTGGGGGATTGGTGGGTTAGTGGGTGGGGGATGGATAGGTTTGTGGGTGGTGGGTGGGTGGGTGATTGGTGGGTGAGTGGGGGAGGGGTAGGTTGGTGTCCTATGATTAAGTTGTACAACTGGTGTTTGAAACAGTTACTGGGAGTGAGGCGAACAACATGTAGTGACGTTTGTTATGTTGAATCTGGATACCCTCCATTGCCAGATCTTGTAAAATATAAACAGCATAAGTTCTTTCACAGAATGTGGCAAGAAAGATCCGAGGACCGAGATGACCCGCTTTCATTTGCTATTAGGACTGTCACTGAGGCGAATTATGTTACCGGTAGATTGGTGAGCGAATTTTAGCATTGTATTGAATGGTGAAGGTATGGAGACCATGTTTATTTTTTACATCGAATTGCTCATTCCATATTGCCAGTTATGCTATCTATATATGATAACGGTTTAGTTTTTGGACTACAATTTAAACTTTTTATTTTAATTTTTATATGAGATTTGCTTTATTGAAGAGAGTAACTAATCTACTATGCTATGTATATAATTTGTCGATGTATTTTGTGGTCAATAAAGTATCTATCTATCCATCTATCTGTGTGTGTGTTTGTGTGATTACCTAATTGTGATTACCTAATTGTGTTTACGGGAAAGAGCCCAAAGCTCGTATCTTCCCGTCTCCTGATCGGTTCCATTTTAGACTTAGTGATACTTATCATACCTGTCCTTAAAACTATGGATTGAGATAGCATTAACTACCTCCTCGCTTAGCCAATTCCAATTATCAACTACTCTTACTCTGAAAAAGTATTTCCTTACATCCTGCGAAGAAGTTTTCTTACGAAGCTTCAAACTATGACCTCTAGTTCTAGAGCCAGCCATATCAAAATATCGATCCCTATCCACTCTATCATAACCATGAAGGAATTTAAAGACTGTCACCATATCCCCCCTCACTCTTCTAGCTTCCAGTGATGGTAAGTCTAATTCCATCAGCCTCTCATCATGACTGAGATTGCGTATTTCTGGCACCAGTTTCGTGGCATGTCTTTGAACTTTTTCAAGCTTAGCTATGTGCTTTTTCAAGTGCGGATTCCAAAAGGGGGCTGCATATTCGAGTTTTGGCCTCACATAGGTTACATAAATATTTCTGAACATTTCCTTGTCCATGTGCCTGAAGGCTACCCTTACATTTGATAAGAATGCATATGCTGCCCTTACTATGCCATTTATATGTATTTCTGGAGACAAATCTGCCAGTATGTTTACTCCTAGATCTCTCTCATTTTCTGTCTCTTGAAGTTGTACTCCAGCCACCGAGTAGTCAAGCTTTGGCCTTCTTGCACTTGTACCCATTCTCATTACCTTACATTTTGAAGTATTGAATTTCATTAGCCACTTTTCTGACCACTCATGCAGATTATTTAGATCCTCCTGAAGTTCTCTACCATTGTTCTCGTTTTTTACTTTCTTCACAATCTTTGCATCATCTGCAAACATATTCATGAATGAATTTACAGACTCTGGTAGGTCATTTACATATACAAGGAACAAAAGTGGCCCTAAAACTGAACCCTGTGGAACTCCACTACTAACTCTTCTCCATTCAGACACTGAGTGTCTTACTCTAACCCTATGTTCCCTTCCTTCTAAGTAAGTTTTTATCCATTCCAAAACATTTCCACCTATTCTAGCCATTGATTGCAGCTTCCTAATAAGTCTCCCATGTGGAACAGTGTCAAACGCTTTCTGGAAGTCTAGGAATATGCAATGTGCCCAGCCCTCTCTTTCCTGTAAGATTTGGCTTACCTCATCATAAAATTCTAATAAGTTTGTTACTGTTGATCTACCTTCTCTGAAGCCATGTTGCCTCACTGACAAAAAGTTGAAGGATTCCAAGTGAAGAGAGATATGTTTCCTTAGTAGTTTCTCCATAACTTTGCAAACTATGCTGGTCAAGGAAACTGGTCTATAGTTCAGAGCCGTATCCCTCCTTCCCTTTTTGAAGATAGATATCACATTTGCTTGTTTCCAGCATCTTGGAATCTCCCCCGACTCCAGTGACTCCTTAAATATGATACTTAGTGCCACTGATATTGAGTTTGCGCATTTTTTAAGCACATGAGGGGATATGTCATCAGGACCTGTAGCTTTATGAACATCTAAATCCATCAGCGCTTTGCATACCTCTGTGGCTGTAAGGTTGATGTTCTCTAATACCGGCCCTTGAGCTTCTATCACTGCAATCTGAGGGGGTGGGGTATTTTCTACTGTAAATACTGACTGAAACTCCTTGTTCAATTCTTTGCAGATCTCTTCATCCGTCTCAGTGATGCTTCCATCCGCTCTATTTAGCCTTAAAACCTGTTCTTTTACCTTCAGTTTTCCTCTGATAAAGCTGTGGAAAAGCTTGGGATTTTATTTAGCCTTCCTGGTGATGTCCCTCTCATAGTCTCTCTCTGCCTCTCTCCTTTTACTTAGGTAGTCATTTCTTGCTCTTTTGTAGGTTTGCCAGGCATTTATGTTTTTTCTCCTCCTATACCTTTTCCAGCATTTGTCTCTCCACTCCTTAGCTCTTTTACACCCATTATCGAACCATTTCTCTCTGGCATGAATTACACCTACTTTGGTGACAGGTATGCAGCAATCTACTATCTTCCCATATTTCTCACAAAAGATGTCATACATTTCTTGTACAGATTTGTTGTAAAATAAGGTTCTCCAGTCAATAACTGCAAAAAGCTCATTCATTTTGATGTAATCTCCTTTCGGATAGTTCCTCCTCATGTCCTCAGTGCCTCTACTCTCAGGAAGAATATCTTCAATGATATACTCCATCAACAACACACAGTGGTCACTCTTTCCAATTGGTGGTTCATACTCAATATTTTCAATATCCAACACATTTTCTGTGAACACTAGATCAAGTAGTGATGACTCATCCCCACCCCTGGCCCTTGTTGGTTCCATTACATGTTGGTGTAGGAAATTCCCTTGTACGCAATCTAGGAATCTTGCCCCGAATGAGTCCTCACCACTGTGTGGGTCAAGATTTATCCAATCTATCTCTTTATGATTAAAGTCTCCCATAATCAAAATCCTACATTTTTTTTCCCGTGCCATGTTAACAACTGAGTTTATGACTTCAATAGTACCTATATGTCTTTCCTCATAAACTTCTAACCTATTCTGGTTCCTTGGTGGGTTATATACAACAGTTATTATAATGCTCTCTGACTCAGTATTTATACGAGCAACAAGAAATTCCTTGAACTCACTTTCTATGGCAAAGTTTATTTCTTCAACTTGAATCCTTTCACTTATGAGCATATATATATATATATATATATATATATATATATATATATATATATATATATATATATATATATATATATATATATATATATATATATATATATATATATATATATATATATATATATATATATATATATATATATATATATATATATATATATATATATATATATATATATATATATATATATATATATATATATATATATATATATATATATATATATATATATATATATATATATATATATATATATATATATATATATATATATATATATATATATATATATATATATATATATATATATATATATATATATATATATATATATATATATATATATATATATATATATATATATATATATATATATATATATATATATATATATATATATATATATATATATATATATATATATATATATATATATATATATATATATATATATATATATATATATATATATATATATATATATATATATATATATATATATATATATATATATATATATATATATATATATATATATATATATATATATATATATATATATATATATATATATATATATATATATATATATATATATATATATATATATATATATATATATATATATATATATATATATATATATATATATATATATATATATATATATATATATATATATATATATATATATATATATATATATATATATATATATATATATATATATATATATATATATATATATATATATATATATATATATATATATATATATATATATATATATATATATATATATATATATATATATATATATATATATATATATATATATATATATATATATATATATATATATATATATATATATATATATATATATATATATATATATATATATATATATATATATATATATATATATATATATATATATATATATATATATATATATATATATATATATATATATATATATATATATATATATATATATATATATATATATATATATATATATATATATATATATATATATATATATATATATATATATATATATATATATATATATATATATATATATATATATATATATATATATATATATATATATATATATATATATATATATATATATATATATATATATATATATATATATATATATATATATATATATATATATATATATATATATATATATATATATATATATATATATATATATATATATATATATATATATATATATATATATATATATATATATATATATATATATATATATATATATATATATATATATATATATATATATATATATATATATATATATATATATATATATATATATATACATATATATATGTATATATATATATATATATATATATATATATATATATATATATATATATATATATATATATATATATATATGTTCGTTTGTTTGTTCCGGTTTTACGTCACGGACTCCCTTATCAACCAACGGCTAGGACGGTTGCCTTCTTGAGAAGGACTTGTTTTGGCAGATGTAATCCTTACGCTGAGTGCATGCCTTTGCTAACCTCAGACCGTGACGGGGCGCGAACCCTCGACCTGACGCCTCAGAGTCGGAGACGCTATCGACTGAGC
>JAXCGZ010003467.1:7500-11599 GCA_037179515.1 Halocaridina rubra | reverse complement strand
CTTAACCTACATGTCATCATTAAGAATCCAGTAAGTGTTATCATCGGTGTGCCAGGGATTGGAAGGCTGAGGGTATGTGAGCAAGGGATCATATTCCAAGTAGGTTTCTGAGTGAGTTAGAAGAGCTTCGGCTGCTTGTGATATCTTCTGTCTTGTGCGCACCAAAGTTGAAGCTAAAAACTCATTCTGTAGGAGGTACAACACATTATTAATCATTTAATAATATGGAAGAACAAAATGTGCAGGTGAACGTTGTAGCTAGCATACTTTATTAAAATCAAGATTTCATTCTTCCCAATGAAACTATGTCACTGCAACCTTCAACATGTGTTATGGTATTTATGCATAATATCATCCTACCACATAAAGGTGTGGAGCCACAACCAAAAGAAGAAACAAAGTAATAAACTAATAATCATTTGATTTTCTCTGCTTTGATAATAATTTCCTCAGTCAAACATATACATGCAGCAAAATCTCGACCTCAGGTTTCTCAGTTATTAACACTTATTAGAATAAATGTATTCTTAATATTTATTTTTTTTCATTATTATTAAAGGTATTGTGAAAAATATCCCAAATGCTCCAAACAAACAACCTAATGTAATTTTGAGGCTTCTACTGTATTATCGTCCATCAAATAAATGTCTTTGCATGATAAAGTACAATATTCTTCTGGCCTTCACAGGACACAGGGCTTGCTCAGCTCATAGGTCCCACCTAAGCTGTTCAAAGGAAAGTAACAGTCAGTAATGGAGTACTGCCCAGAACATTAACCATGGACAAGAAACCTATGCAATACTATATACCTAAAACTCTATCTGATGGCAGAACAATAGCCATTACAGCAGAATCCATCCTATCCTGCAGCTGCAAGTCAGTTGGGCCAACATGGAGTATTAACGACAGAGAAGAGTCGTGATTTTCTAGGAACAGCAAGTTATAAAGAGAAAAGCATGGATTTTCTAACGATGCTAGTTAATAAAAAGCCTCCTGGCTAGTACAGTGTTAACTCGCTGGCCTCGCATTCGCAAGGTCGAGGGATCGCACCTCGTCCAGGCAAGAGAGTTTAATCTGTTTACTGGGAGGTTACTGCTGTGGCTGGACACCACAGTGGGGAGTTGGGGCCTTGCAGGCTGGCGACCGCCCTATGGGTCCTCCATGACCCGTTCCACCCATCCGTGGGTGGAGAATCTAAAACAACAAAGCTAGTGAATAAAAACGAACTCAAATGTCTCTGAAACATCAAAGTAACTACAGATTGGATCTGGTACAAGGCGTAAACGTTGCATATGAGCACGAATGAGTGAGTTCCAGATATGAACGTGACATGATGATCACTAACCTGCGACTCCAGAGTTCAATCCATGGTCAAATATGCCATCAAAGATTAAGACTCAGGTTGAGAAAGAGGTTGTCCACTCGTACCATAAAAAGGATACGAAGTAGGTGAGATTATTCGACAAAAACATTGGAAGTCCTCCCAAAATTTGAAGAAAGAGGGCTGAGGTGTCAACCGAAAGCAATTAGAATGTCAGAAAGCATTGTTTGCATAACGCTTTACCCTAATACAAAATGCAACAGCTCTCTTGATTGCACAAAGTTTTACAATATTAGAAAGGTGGTGTACTAACCCTTTGCAAGTCTCTTTGCAAGACCAAATACTCATTCCACTAAGGAGCACAATATTTTGAAGAATATACTTCGGTTGTAGGTAAGAATGTAAATTATGCTCCTTGATTCAAGTCATTCATCAGTATACCAAGGTTGTCTTCTAAGAAATTCCTAAAATTTAAAGAAGATGACTCTAAATGTTGTACACAAGCAGGCTTATGCGAGTCTTCATGGACCCACCTACCATGGAACTTGATAGGATACCTTAATTGGAACTTCGGCATTGAATTAAGAGTGAAAAACCTACCAGATAAAACACTAAAATATGCAGGTGAGATGAGGGGGGGTTAATAGGGAAAGTAAGATGTTAAAGAGTTAAAGGGAACAATTCCAGTATTGTTAGATATCCCAGAAACCCAAAGCAATGGTGAGTATTAAGAGTCTCCACACAAAGTCATTGACAACTTAGTCCAGAATTGCTGGTTATGGTCCAATTCTTCATGATCAAAGGGACTCCTTGGGTTGTAAATAAAAAAAAAGAAAGTGGGTCCTTTAGAAAGAAAAATGACTGAAAAATTCCTAAGAATTATTACAAAAAGCTGGAAAAATAAGGCACTTCACTGAGGTACCCAATTGAACAAATATTAACAAAGCATCTAACTGACCATCACTATCCTGACATTAAACAGAATATCCCCAAAAAGCCAAAAAAAAGAGTAGAACAGAGCCACGTTTCAGTCCCACATACCACATAATGACGAACATAAGATAAGCACTTTTGAAATTCCCAAGTATTTAGTAGAGACTTCTAGTGTTCCACTGGAGAATAAAAAAGACATTATGGGTGTAATAATATTCATTACACTTGAGGTACCAGAAATTATTATGATTAGTGCATTGCAAGATATAAGAAACCTTATCAATGACTATACAAGGAGAAAATGAAGAGAATGGGACTATGAAATCTATTATGACACAGATAGTGGTTACCCTAACCATGAATAAATTTATAGAGCACAGTACCTTCTAAGGAGATAAATTGAATTATTTATAAGCCCTTACCCTATTACATGGAGACTGATCTTTTTGAAGATATTTCAACAAAATAAACTGTTAGCCCTTACACTGAACGGTTGATAGCATCGAATGTCTCAAAGATCACCGCTTGTGACTTTAGCGGACCTATATATATCTTATTGTCTTTGAATTTTCCATTTGATATCACAACCAAGCCCTTTTTGTCAATAG
Source organism: Halocaridina rubra (assembly GCA_037179515.1). Taxonomy (NCBI): domain Eukaryota; kingdom Metazoa; phylum Arthropoda; class Malacostraca; order Decapoda; family Atyidae; genus Halocaridina; species Halocaridina rubra. The sequence goes on along the minus strand of JAXCGZ010003467.1, from coordinate 8,737 downwards.
TCCTTATCTCTGATAATACTCCCTCTCCAAATGGTGAATACTTTAGCACCATAGGACGCTCTCTAGCCTTACAGACACAAATAGAAGCACCACCACCTAATGGTTTCACTATAAACGCATCTCGAGCATATTCTGATTCTTGTCTAACAAGTGAACGCACTTTGGCAGCAGTTACCTCTCCAGCTATGACACGAGACTTAGCAGGCTTTTTCTTTTATGAAGAAACAATCTAAAAAGCCTCGATATCCAAAGGGATAACAACAGCTTAGCTGGGGGTACCAAGAGTCACATTAGCTAATTCTATTTCATGGGGGGCCAGCGGTTTCGATGTGTCCAACAGTGGAGTAAATTCCATCTCCCTAATATCCAAAATATCCGACTCTGAGGGTCAACTCCAGGATGATAGTGGTCATAGTTACCAGTATTTAACAAGCACTCAAAACTAATAGCTATATAAATAGGGACTGCAAATACACCCGGATGGGGTTGTGGCAAAACTCACAGACACTTCCGGTTACTACAACTTATCAAACGAAACTCCATTTTACAATCTTGGTTAGTTGCGAGATGCCTAAATATGGTGCAGGAAGTAATAAGATTCACTAGCAAAATAATTAGGTAGGAATAGACACATGACTCATTTCTTTAAACAATTTTGATATTAAAATAGTAACCATAGAGTACTCACGTCCTTTTTAAGATCATCAGCAGTTTTCTTTCTCACTCGGTTAGCCATGTTGGTCTTGTCCGGGACAGGGGCAGTCTCAAGGCAGTTGGTGAAGCCTGGAGGAGGCCGGTACACCCGCCAGTATGCTCTTTCCTGTGAATCTGTGACAATCTTATCCCCTTTCTTGCGGTCCTTAGCTAACTTTACCTGTTGAGAACACATGATTATAAATTTAAGTGTGTACTTAGTTGAGCAACATGAGAGCTGTCTTGGTCAAAAACATTCACTTGAAATCATGAGGCATATCGTGCAATCATTTAATCTACAAGTAATAGAAAAAAAAGCTTATTACATGAAAAAGTATAAGAGTAAAATAAAAGGTTCCACATATTAGAGTATCTTAGAAGAGTCTTACCTGTTCGTCCGCCTGCATGGTTATGAAGTCCCACTTGTGGGAGAGCCCCTTCTTAAGTTTATTGTATGCCTCTAACTCATAATCTTCAAGTCCGTGCTTCTGTTTATTCCTAGACAACCGCTTGGTCAAGTAAATGGCATAGTCTGTAGTGTCCG
>JAXCGZ010003467.1:0-2500 GCA_037179515.1 Halocaridina rubra | reverse complement strand
GTCAGTATTTACAGTAGAAAATACCCCACCCCCTCAGATTGCAGTGATAGAAGCTCAAGGGCCGGTACTAGAGAACATCAACCTTACAGCCACAGAGGTATGCAAAGCGCTGATGGATTTAGATGTTCATAAAGCTACAGGTCCTGATGACATATCCCCTCATGTGCTTAAAAAATGCGCAAACACAATATCAGTGGCACTAAGTATCATATTTAAGGAGTCACTGGAGTCGGGGGAGATTCCAAGATGCTGGAAACAAGCAAATGTGATACCTATCTTCAAAAAGGGAAGGAGGGATACGGCTCTGAGCTATAGACCAGTTTCCTTGACCAGCATAGTTTGCAAAGTTATGGAGAAACTACTAAGGAAACATATCTCTCTTCACTTGGAATCCTTCAACTTTTTGTCAGTGAGGCAACATGGCTTCAGAGAAGGAAGATCAACAGTAACAAACTTATTAGAATTTTATGATGAGGTAAGCCAAATCTTACAGGAAAGAGAGGGCTGGGCAGATTGCATATTCCTAGACTTCCAGAAAGCGTTTGACACTGTTCCACATGGGAGACTTATTAGGAAGCTGCAATCAATGGCTAGAATAGGTGGAAATGTCTTGGAATGGATAAAAACTTACTTAGAAGGAAGGGAACAGAGGGTTAGAGTAAGACACTCAGTGTCTGAATGGAGAAGAGTTAGTAGTGGAGTTCCACAGGGTTCAGTTTTAGGGCCACTTTTGTTCCTTGTATATGTAAATGACCTACCAGAGTCTGTAAATTCATTCATGAATATGTTTGCAGATGATGCAAAGATTGTGAAGAAAGTAAAAAACGAGAACAATGGTAGAGAACTTCAGGAGGATCTAAATAATCTGCATGAGTGGTCAGAAAAGTGGCTAATGAAATTCAATACCTCAAAATGTAAGGTAATGAGAATGGGTACAAGTGCAAGAAGGCCCAAGCTTGACTACTCGGTGGCTGGAGTACAACTTCAAGAGACAGAAAATGAGAGAGATCTAGGAGTAAACATACTGGCAGATTTGTCTCCAGAAATACATATAAATGGCGTAGTAAGGGCAGCATATGCATTCTTATCAAACGTAAGGGTAGCCTTCAGGCACATGGACAAGGAAATGTTCAGAAATATTTATGTAACCTATGTGAGGCCAAAACTCGAATATGCAGCCCCCTTTTGGAATCCGTACTTGAAAAAGCACATAGCTAAGCTTGAAAAAGTTCAAAGACATGCCACGAAACTGGTGCCAGAAATACGCAATCTCGGTTATGATGAGAGGCTGAGGGAATTAGACTTGCCATCACTCGAAGCTAGAAGAGTAAGGGGGTATATGGTGACAGTCTTTAAATTCCTTCATGGTTATGATAGAGTGGATAGGGATCGATATTTCGATATGGCTGGCTCTAGAACTAGAGGTCATAGTTTGAAGCTTCGGAAGAAAACTTGTTTGCAGGATGTAAGGAAATACTTTTTCAGTGTAAGAGTAGTTGATAATTGGAATTCGCTAAGCGAGGAGGTAGTTAATGCTATCTCAATCCATAGTTTTAAGGACAGGTATGATAAGTATCACTAAGTCTAAAAATGGAACCGATCAGGAGACGGGAAGATACGAGCTTTGGGCTCTTTCCCGTAAACACAATTAGGTAATCACAATTAGGTAATCTCTCACACACACACACACACACACACACACACACACACACACACACACACACACACACACACACACACACACACACACACACATATATATGTATATCATATGTATATATAGATATCTATATATATATATATATTATATATATATATATAAATATATATATATATATATATATATATATATATATATATATATATATATATATATATATATATATATATATATATATATATATATATATATATATATAGATAGATGTGTGTGTTAGTGTGTGTGTGCACGCGCGCATGTGTGTGCATTTGTCCAATATTCGAATCCTTCCCAAGAGCAAAATGCGTTTCATGATTTTATAAATGAAAATGTGGTTACTCGATCATTTGATCATTGCAGATACCTAATTATCAGGGATCTGAATTAAAGGCGAAAACAAGCCTCGAGTGAATTTGGGGAGAGAGAGAAAAATGAATCGAGACATTCCAGAGAGTGCGTTGATTCCTAGCTTAGCAGATAGATGTGAGGTTTCTCTTTTCTTTTTTATCTTCGCTGATATTGTTAAGGGTTCTTGGCACACTGATTATGTATCCCACGTTCGAATCCCTGACAGAGGCAAAATATGTTTCATGTTTTACATGCTACATCATTCTGCCTAACAGAAGAAGATCCTTGCCCAACTATTCTGTGCTTGATCCAAGCAGGATGGTGGGGGGGGGGAGCCTTAGCAAACCTTCATCCCCAATGGCTTAAAAGAAGTGACTGAAGTGTGTTTTGACTTGAGGTGAATGTGTATTCGTTGGCTTGGCCACCCCTCTTACAGGGGGATGGTGCTAGTGT
>JAXCGZ010003466.1:0-11640 GCA_037179515.1 Halocaridina rubra | reverse complement strand
ACAGGAAAGAACAGCAGTGTGAAAGGGATTTGGGAGTTCTTGTGAGTAGTAGTCTTAAGCCAAGAGAGCAATGCACAGCAGTCAGAAATAAAGCAAACAGAATTTTAGGATTTATCTCAAGAAGCGTCAGCAATAGGACGGAAAAAGTTATTTTGCAGCTCTATCTTGCATTAGTTAGGCCCCATTTAGATTATGCTGTGCAATTCTGGTCACCCTATTATAGAATGGAAATTGAATCCTTGGAGAGAGTGCAGCGAAGAATGACCAAGATGATACACAATATCAGAAATCTACCATATGAGGACAGATTAAAAAAACTTAATCTACATTCTCTAGAGAGGCGAAGAGTTAGGGGGGATATGATTGAAGTGTATAAATGGTTTAAAGGGATTAACAAGGGAGATATTAATAAAGTTTTAAAAATTCATGATCAAACCAGAACTCGTAATAATGGATTTAAGCTTGATAAATTTAGGTTCAGAAGGGAAATTGGTAAAAATTGGTTTGGTAATAGAGTAGCTGATGCATGGAACAAGCTCCTAGTATGATAGTAAATGCCAATACCTTAGACACCTTCAAATGTAGATTAGATAGACATATGACAGAGGTAAGGTGGGTATGAATAGGTTAGTACTTATTAGAAAAATCTTAAAAAGAAAAATAGAATAAATAAGTAGAGTAGAATAGAATAGGTTAGACATGCTGAAAATACAATTCAAAAATGGAGCTGCCTCGTGTGTGCCAGTAGGCATGTTGCAGTGTCCTCTATTCTTATGTTCTTATGTTCTTATGTTCAGTCCATCAGTTAATATAAATTTGGATGAGGAATATAACAATTTTGTCATGACTCTTAAGAATAGTCAGAGAGACTATATTCCCATGAAACATTGCAGATCAAAAATAAATTTACCCTAAATGGATGAACAATAAAATAAAGAATCTTATAGGTATTAAAAGAGGAATATACAGGAAACTAAAAAGAGGTGAAGAGCAGGTGAGGCAGCAATATATACAGTTAAACAGGGAAGTTAAAAAGATAGAGAGTCGAAAAGAAAATACGAAGTTAGAATAGCAGGAGAAGCTAAAGAAAATCCTAAAGGGTTTTATCAACATTATCAAGCAAAATTTAAGGAAAAAGTCGGACCAATTGAAGTAGCCAATGGCCATATCACAGATGACGATAAAGTGATGTGTACATGTTTAAATGATTATTTCTTATCTGTATTTACCAATGAAAGCTTGGAAAATATTCCGGAAGTAGAATCCATTTACAGAGACAGTCCTGATAAAATACTTAGTTCAATAAATATTACGAGAGAGGAGGTAATAAAAGAAATAGATAAATTAAAGGCTCATAAATCTCCGGGACCTGATGGAATATATGCTAGAATATTAAAGGAATGCAAGGAAGAGCTTAGTTGTCCACTAACTGCATTATTTAATAATTCAGTAAAATTAGGATTGGTACCCATGGAGTGGATATTGGCAGATGTGGTACCAATATTTAAAAAAGGAGAACGAGTTAAAAAGAATAATTATAGGCCGGTAAGTTTAACGTCAACAGTGGGTAAGATTCTAGAATCCATAATTGCAAATAAAATAAGGGCACATCTAGAATTACACACTGATAAAACTTTCACAACACGGGTTTCTTAAGGGTTTTTCGTGCCTTACAGACTTACTGTCTTTTTATTCAGAAGTTTACGAGGCAGTAGATTGTGGCAAAGAATATGATACAATATATCTAGATTTTAGCAAAGCTTTTGATAGAGTTTCTCACAAAAGATTAGTTAGAAAGCTGGAAGCTCATGGTATAGGAGGAGCTGTTCTCAGGTGGATCAAACAATGGTTAAAAGACAGAAAACAAAGGGTTTGCATAAATGGAGAGAAATCAGAGTGGGGCTCGGTTACTAGCGGGGTACCACAAGGCTCGGTACTGGGTCCCCTATTATTCATCGTATATCTAAATGATCTGGATTCGGATATCAGTAGTAACCTAAGTAAATTCGCAGACGACACTAAAATAGGTAGAACTATAAATGGAAAAGAAGACATTCATGCTTTACAGGAAGATCTAAATAGATTATCTGAATGGTCGGACAAATGGCAAATGGAATTTAATGTTGAAAAATGTAAAGTAGTTAAAATGGGTACTATAAAAGACAATACTAGTTATAAGCTAAATAACCATGAAATCATGAGTTCTCAGTGTGAAAGGGATTTGGGAGTTCTTGTGAGTAGTAGTCTTAAGCCAAGAGAGCAATGCACAGCAGTCAGAAATAAAGCAAACAGAATTTTAGGATTTATCTCAAGAAGCGTTAGCAATAGGACGGAAAAAGTTATTTTGCAGCTCTATCTTGCATTAGTTAGGCCCCATTTAGATTATGCTGTGCAATTCTGGTCACCCTATTATAGAATGGAAATTGAATCCTTGGAGAGAGTGCAGCGAAGAATGACCAAGATGATACACAATATCAGAAATCTACCATATGAGGACAGATTAAAAAAACTTAATCTACATTCTCTAGAGAGGCGAAGAGTTAGGGGGGATATGATTGAAGTGTATAAATGGTTTAAAGGGATTAACAAGGGAGATATTAATAAAGTTTTAAAAATTCATGATCAAACCAGAACTCGTAATAATGGATTTAAGCTTGATAAATTTAGGTTCAGAAGGGAAATTGGTAAAAATTGGTTTGGTAATAGAGTAGCTGATGCATGGAACAAGCTTCCTAGTAGGATAGTAAATGCCAATACCTTAGACACCTTCAGATGTAGATTAGATAGACATATGACAGAGGTAGGGTGAGTATGAATGGGTTAGTGCTTATTAGAAAAATCTTAAACAGAAAAATAGAATAAATAATTAGAATAGAATAGGTTAGACATGCTGAAAATACAATTAAAAAATGGAGCTGCCTCGTGTGTACCAGTAGGCATGTTGCAGTGTCCTCTATTCTTATGTTCTTATGTTCTTAAGTTAGTTGCATCTTGGGAGAAGATCGTTACCTTGATGTCTAGTATCTTGTATGTGCGTTCCTATATTAATTAATTAATTGATTTATTTTATTTATTTAATTGATGTATTTTATGTATATATTTGTTTATGCAGTTTTTGGCTAGTTATTATGTATATATTTTTGCGTGTTTGAATTACAGATGTAATAATTAATTAGAGAAGAATATGTTTATTGAAAATCTAAGATTATTATTATTATTATTATTATTATTATTATTATTATTATTATTATAGTGTATATTTATTTTCTGTATATATGTATACATTATTGTATTGTCTTATCACGATTATTATTATTATTATTCTTATTGTCTCCATTTGTATTTATTATAAAACCTTTTATTATGAAGAAAAATTTTATTTTGACGATTATAGTTTTAAGTATATAATGTAACTGTATATTAATATTGTTATTATTATTATATTTCTTATCTGTTTTTCTTGTTAAAAATCTTTTATATTTAGAAAACTAATATTATGACATATAGGCTATGCATTATATATATGCGAAGATGTATAATTATATATACAATTGAATCACTTATTTTATTCTAAATTATGTCTCTAGTACCTGTATAAAAACCCTCTTTTTTTATCTTGTTCCAGGAGTGTGTTTGTGACGTGGAAGTGTTATTGGAGTTATTTTGTTCATATATATATATGTAGTGCTGGTGTCACCTGGAAACAAAACTTCTTCCATACACACAGCTTATAGTCTTCCAGCCGTTGCCACAACCAGCAGCAATGCCGATCAGTTCAGGTAGGCCCAGAGAAATAGCCTAATTCTTTTTAGCTTATTTATTTGTTTGAGTTATTTTTTGCATAATTGTGATCTTTGAAGTTTTTACATTGCAGGTTAAGTAGTTATTATTATTATTATTATTATTATTATTATTATTATTATTATTATTATTATTATTATTATTATTCTATCTCTATCTACATAAGAATAGGGGACACTGCAACATGCCTACTGGCACACACGAGGCAGCTCCATTTTAGAATGATATTTTCAGCATGTCTAACCTATTCTATTCTACTCTACTTATTTATTCTGCTTTTCTTTTTATGATTTTTCTAATAAGCACTAACCTATTCATACCCACCATACCTTTGCCATATGTCTATCTAATCTACATTTGAAGGTGTCTAAGGTATTGGCATTTACTATTCTACTAGGAAGCTTGTTCCATGCATCAGCTACTCTATTACCAAAGCAATTTTTACCAATATCCCTTCTGAACCTAAATTTATCAAGCTCAAATCCATTATTACGAGTTCTGGTTTGATCATGAATTTTTAAAACTTTATAAATATCTCCCTTGTTAATCCCTTTAAACCATTTATATGCTTCAATCATATCCCCCCTAACTCTGCGCCTCTCTAGAGAATGTGGATCAAGTTTTTTTAGTCTGTCCTCATATGGTACATTTCTGATATTGTGCATCATCTTGGTCATTCTTCGCTGCACTCTCTCAAAGGATTCAATTTTCATCCTATAATAGGGTGACCAAAATTGCACAGCATAAGCTAGATGGGGCCTAGCTAATGCAAGATAGAGCTGCAATATAACTTTTTCCGTCCTATTGCCAACACTTCTTGAGATAAATCCTAAAATTCTGTTTGCTTTATTTCTGACTGCTGTAGCATTGCTCTCTTGGCTTAAGATTACTACTCACAAGAACTCCCAAATCCCTTTCACACTGAGAACTCATGATTTCATGGTTATTTAGCGTATAACTCGTTATAGTCTTTTATGATCCTCATATGGTAGATTTCTGATATATATATATATATATATATATATATATATATATATATATATATATATATATATATATATATATATATATATATATATATATACATTAGCCATTTTCCCCTTATAAGGGGAGTGGTAGAGTCAAAGGCAAAATACTCTTGACTCTTTGGGAAGAGAGAATACAGAGAAGGAGATTCCATCCCTTCGCTCCAACCCATTTAGTCGACTTATACGACTCTCAGGCGAACACGGAGGAAGTATTCTAGCCCCCCTCCCTCAAGGGGTATATGTATTTATTATTATTATTATTATTACTATTATTATTATTATTATTATTATTATTATTATTATTATTATTATTATTATCTCGCCTTTCTTTTTTCTTGCCAACATCCATTTTCCTCCCATTTCTCTATCCTTTTCTTCCCTCTATTATCTCCCTTTCCCCCCTTATTACAGTTTAGTTCCTGGGTTCATCCAGCGAGGACGTGCTTCCAGTAGCTCTAGTCTTGACCATACTTAGTACAATGGAGAGTGGTGGTGTTAGTGGTAGTGGTGTTGGTGGTGGTGTCGTTGTTGGTGCTGTTTGTGGCTGTGCTGGGGATTTGTCCTCGTCTGACGCAAGCAAACTCATTTTTAATTTAAGAAATGAGTTGGCCGCAGTCAGGCAGGAGGTCAGATCCTTAGCAGAGGAGAACAGGGATCTGAGAGGTAAGGTAGAGGTGTTAACCAGGAAGGGACAATTGAATAGAGAAGACGACTGGAAAGTTGTGAATAAGGGTTCAACGAAGATGGTTCTTAAGAAAAATGATACTTTTAGACTACAAGTTGCTAATTCATTTAGTTCACTTAGAGATGTAGGTGACAGTGGCGGCAGAAATTCTTCAGGACCCATAGAGTCAGATAGGTGTACTAGCGATCGTAGAAATGGAAGTGGGAAAAGCTCTCAGGTCAAGAGCCTAGGTAAGTCTCCCAAGGTCGGAGTAACCCATCCTCTGGATAAGTCTCGTTCTTTGGTAACTGTAGGGGATTCACTATGCAGATATGTAGACAGGAAACTCAGGCATAGAGTTAGAGGAAAATATTTTTTCCCTGGAGCAGGTATGAAGAAGCTGGGTGAGTCAATAAATAGCTGGATTGAGAAAAAAGATGTTGTTTGTTTGATAGCTGGGGGGAAATGACGTGCAGGATGGTAGAAGTGAAGAGCTGATTAGGTTGTATAGACAAGCCCTGGATAAGATCAGGAAAAGGGGTGCAGTTCCTGTGATGTGTGGTATTCTCCCTAGGCTTAGCCAAAGTTCAGAGTGGTGGTCTCGAGCTATAGGAGTAAATGCTAGGATGAAAGTCTTCTGTCGGGAGAATAATATAGGTTTTATAGACTGGTGGGATCACTTCACTAGTCGTAAGCATATGTATGCAAGGGATGGAGTGCATCTTTCTTATTCAGGTGTCTCGGTATTGGCTGGTATGATAGACAGAGAGGTAGGGGGGTTTTGTTAGACACAAATAATGAAATGAATAATACTTGTGCAGAGAAATTAGTCAGTAAGGGTTCAGTAAATAGTGGGTCAAATAACTGGGAGTCTAAGGATAAAAACCATTTGTTACATAGAACAAATATTAACAAAAATAATAGCCACAAGAAGGGTAAAGCTAGAGAAAGTTTAAAAGTATATTATACAAATAGCCGTAGTTTAGGTAACAAGATAGAAGAACTGAGAGCCATAGTATGTAGTGAGACACCGGATATAATATGCATTAGTGAAAGATGGATTAATTTAGAAAGCAAACACCTTAAAGCTGAGTACATAATTACAGGATATAAACTTTATAATGCTGATCGTAGTGCAGATAGAAGAGGGGGAGGGGTAATTATGTATATTAAAGATAGCCTCAGAAGCTGCATTAAGTCTGGAATTAAGACAAATCTAAATTCAGAAACCTTATGGGTTGAAATTAAAAATAATATAGAAAGTCTAGTTATAGGAGTAGTCTACAGACCACCTGATCTAGACAATATAAAGTCGCAAGTTATATACGATGAAATTTTTAAAGTGACCAGGTCAAATAGAGTTTGCATTGTAGGCGATTTTAATTTTAGACATATTAACTGGGAAACCATAACAGGTGATAGTAGCTCTAAGGAGTTTTTGGAAGTAGTAGAAGACAATTTCCTTTCTCAGCATGTACTTGAAGCAACACGGGGGGTGAATACGCTAGATTTAGTTCTAAGTAATAGAGAGAATATGGTTACAAATTTAGAAGTTGGTGAAAAATTGGGCAACATTGACCATGATTCCATTAGATTTAACATAATTTTCAAGGAAACTATAAAGGAAAATAAGAATATTGTTCCAACTTTAGAGCAGGAGATTTTGAGGGCTTAAAAACTAAATTATCTAATGAGGTATGGGAAGGGATTTCTGGGGTACAGATGTGGGTAGTTAATCCAGCAGGTCAGGTCTCAGGTAGTGGATTACCCTGAAATTTGAGTACCACATGCCAAGGATTATCACAAGATAAGATCAATACATTAAATTCTCTCACAGGAAAGAACAGCAGTCCGTCAGTTAATATAAATTTGGATGAGGAATATAACAATTTTGTCATGACTCTTAAGAATAGTCAGAGAGGCTATATTCCCATGAAACATTGCAGATCAAGAAAAAATGACCCTAAATGGATGAACAATAGAATAAAGAATCTTATATGTATTAAAAGAGGAATATACAGGAAACTAAAAAGAGGTGAAGAGCATGTGAGGGAGCAATATATACAGTTAAACAGGGAAGTTAAAAAGATAGTTAGAGAGTCGAAAAGAAAATACGAAGTTAGAATAGCAGGAGAAGCTAAAGAAAATCCTAAAGGGTTTTATCAACATTATCAAACAAAATTTAAGGAAAAAGTCGGACCAATTGAAGTAGCCAATGGCCATATCACAGATGACGATAAAGTGATGTGTACATGTTTAAATGATTATTTCTTATCTGTATTTACCAATGAAAACTTGGAAAATATTCCGGAAGTAGAATCCATTTACAGAGACAGTCCCGATAAAATACTTAGTTCAATAAATATTACGAGAGAGGAGGTAATAAAAGAAATAGATAAATTAAAGGCTCATAAATCTCTGGGACCTGATGGAATATATGCTAGAATATTAAAGGAATGCAAGGAAGAGCTTAGTTGTCCACTAACTGCATTATTTAATAATTCAATAAAATTAGGATCGGTACCCATGGAGTGGAAATTGGCAGATGTGGTACCAATATTTAAAAAAGGAGAACGAGTTAAAAAGAATAATTATAGGCCGGTAAGTTTAACGTCAACAGTGGGTAAGATTCTAGAATCCATAATTGCATATAAAATAAGGGCACATCTAGAATTACACAGACTGATAAAACTTTCACAACACGGGTTTCTTAAGGGTTTTTCGTGCCTTACAAACTTACTGTCTTTTTATTCAGAAGTTTACGAGGCAGTAGATTGTGGCAAAGAATATGATACAATATATCTAGATTTTAGCAAAGCTTTTGATAGAGTTCCTCACAAAAGATTAGTTAAAAAGCTGGAAGCTCATGGTATAGGAGGAGCTGTTCTCAGATGGATCAAACAATGGTTAAAAGACAGAAAACAGAGGGTTTGCACAAATGGAGAGAAATCAGAGTGGGGCTCGGTTACTAGCGGGGTACCACAAGGCTCGGTACTGGGTCCCCTATTATTCATCGTATATCTAAATGATCTGGATTCGGATATCAGTAGTAACCTAAGTAAATTCACAGACGACACTAAAGTAGGTAGAACTATAAATGGAAAAGAAGACATTCATGCTTTACAGGAAAATCTAAATAGAGGTGTTAACCAGGAAGGGACAATTGAATAGAGAAGACGACTGGAAAGTTGTGAATAAGGGTTCTACGAAGATGGTTCTTAAGAAAAATGATACTTTTAGACTACAAGTTGCTAATTCATTTAGTTCACTTAGAGAGGAAGGTGACAGTGGCGGCAGTAATTCTTCAGGACCCATAGAGTCAGATAGGTGTACTAGCGATCGTAGAAATGGAAGTGGGAAAAGCTCTCAGGTCAAGAGCCTAGGTAAGTCTCCCAAGGTCGGAGTAACCCATCCTCCGGATAAGTCTCGTTCTTTGGTAATTGTAGGGGATTCACTATGCAGATATGTAGACAGGAAACTCAGGCATAGAGTTAGAGGAAAATATTTTTTCCCTGGAGCAGGTATGAAGAAGGTGGGTGAGTCAATAAATAGCTGGATTGAGAAAAAAGATGTTGTTTGTTTGATAGCTGGGGGAAATGACGTGCAGGATGGTAGAAGCGAAGAGCTGATTAGGTTGTATAGACAAGCCCTGGATAAGATCAGGAAAAGGGGTGCAGTTCCTGTGATGTGTGGTATTCTCCCTAGGCTTAGCCAAAGTTCAGAGTGGTGGTCTCGAGCTATAGGAGTAAATGCTAGGATGAAAGTCTTCTGTCGGGAGAATAATATAGGTTTTATAGACGGGTGGGATCACTTCACTAGTCGTAAGCATATGTATGCAAGGGATGGAGTGCATATTTCTAATTCAGGTGTCTCGGTATTGGCTGGTATGATAGACAGAGAGGTAGGGGGGTTTTGTTAGACACAAATAATGAAATGATTAATACTTGTGCAGAGAAATTAGTCAGTAAGGGTTCAGTAAATAGTGGGTCAAATAACTGGGAGTCTAAGGATAAGAACCATTTGTTACATAGAACAAATATTAACAAAAAGAATAGCCACAAGAAGGGTAAAGCTAGAGAAAGTTTAAAAGTATATTATACAAATAGCCGTAGTTTAGGTAACAAGATAGAAGAACTGAGAGCCATAGTATGTAGTGAGACACCGGATATAATATGCATTAGTGAAAGTTGGATTAATTTAGAAAGCAAACACCTTAAAGCTGAGTACATAATTACAGGATATAAACTTTATAATGCTGATCGTAGTGCAGATAGAAGAGGGGGAGGGGTAATTATGTATATTAAAGATAGCCTCAGAAGCTGCATTAAGTCTGGAATTAAGACAAATCTAAATTCAGAAACCTTATGGGTTGAAATTAAAAATAATATAGAAAGTCTAGTTGTAGGAGTAGTCTACAGACCACCTGATCTAGACAATATAGAGTCGCAAGTTATATACGATGAAATTTCTAAAGTGACCAGGTCAAATAGAGTTTGCATTGTAGGCGATTTTAATTTTAGACATATTAACTGGGAAACCATAACAGGTGATAGTAGCTCTAAGGAGTTTTTGGAAGTAGTAGAAGACAATTTCCTTTCTCAGCATGTACTTGAAGCAACACGGGGGGTGAATACACTAGATTTAGTTCTTAGTAATAGAGAGAATATGGTTGCAAATTTAGAAGTTGGTGAAAAATTGGGCAACAGTGACCATGATTCCATTAGATTTAACATAATTTTCAAGGAAACTATAAAGGAAAATAAGAATATTGTTCCAAACTTTAGAGCAGGAGATTTTGAGGGCTTAAAAACTAAATTATCTAATGAGGTATGGGAAGGGATTTCTGGGGTACAGATGTGGGTAGTTAATCCAGCAGGTCAGGTCTCAGGTAGCGGATTACCCCGAAATTTGAGTACCACATGCCAAGGATTATCACAAGATAAGATCAATACATTAAATTCTCTCACAGGAAAGAACAGCAGTCCGTCAGTTAATATAAATTTGGATGAGGAATATAACAATTTTGTCATGACTCTTAAGAATAGTCAGAGAGACTATATTCCCATGAAACATTGCAGATCAAGAAAAAATGACCCTAAATGGATGAACAATAGAATAAAGAATCTTATAGGTATTAAAAGAGGAATATACAGGAAACTAAAAAGAGGTGAAGAGCATGTGAGGGAGCAATATATACAGTTAAACAGGGAAGTTAAAAAGATAGTTAGAGAGTCGAAAAGAAAATACGAAGTTAGAATAGCAGGAGAAGCTAAAGAAAATCCTAAAGGGTTTTATCAACATTATCAAACAAAATTTAAGGAAAAAGTCGGACCAATTGAAGTAGCCAATGGCCATATCACAGATGACGATAAAGTGATGTGTACATGTTTAAATGATTATTTCTTATCTGTATTTACCAATGAAAACTTGGAAAATATTCCGGAAGTAGAATCCATTTACAGAGACAGTCCCGATAAAATACTTAGTTCAATAAATATTACGAGAGAGGAGGTAATAAAAGAAATAGATAAATTAAAGGCTCATAAATCTCTGGGACCTGATGGAATATATGCTAGAATATTAAAGGAATGCAAGGAAGAGCTTAGTTGTCCACTAACTGCATTATTTAATAATTCAATAAAATTAGGATCGGTACCCATGGAGTGGAAATTGGCAGATGTGGTACCAATATTTAAAAAAGGAGAACGAGTTAAAAAGAATAATTATAGGCCGGTAAGTTTAACGTCAACAGTGGGTAAGATTCTAGAATCCATAATTGCAAATAAAATAAGGGCACATCTAGAATTACACAGACTGATAAAACTTTCACAACACGGGTTTCTTAAGGGTTTTTCGTGCCTTACAAACTTACTGTCTTTTTATTCAGAAGTTTACGAGGCAGTAGATTGTGGCAAAGAATATGATACAATATATCTAGATTTTAGCAAAGCTTTTGATAGAGTTCCTCACAAAAGATTAGTTAAAAAGCTGGAAGCTCATGGTATAGGAGGAGCTGTTCTCAGATGGATCAAACAATGGTTAAAAGACAGAAAACAGAGGGTTTGCATAAATGGAGAGAAATCGGAGTGGGGCTCGGTTACTAGCGGGGTACCACAAGGCTCGGTACTGGGTCCCCTATTATTCATC